>OOFC01050665.1:4900-16426 GCA_900323345.1 Pseudochromis fuscus | reverse complement strand
AAACCCCCCCCCCCCCCCACTTAACAAGTTACACAATAGGATGCATTTATGAAGAGCTGCAGTGCTGGAGCGCGGCGGCGTGTGGGCGGAGCTGGAGAGCAGCTGAGTGGAGCAGTGTTGACTTTAGGTGGTGGAGAGGAGCCCGTGTGGAGCTGCTGCAGCTGCAGCTCATTGACCTGTGGTTGTCACTCTCAGCGCTGCTCTGCTGACAACCTGTCTGCAGATCAGTACAAACAACCAACAACTTCCTCAGCTCCACACACACAAACAAACTGCTGAGGTTTTACCTTCAGACTTGGAGCCTGTTGCTCTGATCATGAGGAGAAATGAGGGATTATACTTATTTATAGATGCACACAGCTGCACATCTCCCCACATTGTTTTAATACACTTTCCTCAGAGCCAGTATTCCTCTTTCCTTAACCTGATTATCAGCAACACTTTGTACGCGTTGGCCAAGCAGAGCAGGAAGCTGGGTGCGTATAAGCTGGCCAGGTATTCCTATGAGAAGCTGCAGGAGCTGCACATCCCCTCACGCTTCCACGAGTCCATGGAGCTGGGCAGCCTCACCATCCGCTCCAAACCTTTCCACGACAGCGAGGTGTGTCCCACGCTCCACAGTCCCTCTGAAATCCTGCAGCAGGTCTGTGTCTCCGGGTTTAACCTCTGTCTCCTGCAGGACCTGATTGAGGGCATGATGTGCTACCGCTGCTCCACCAACAACCCGCTGCTGAACAACCAGGGGAGTGTGTGCATCAACTGCAGGCAGCCTTTCATCTACTCTGCTTCTTCTTACGGTCAGAGACACTCGAACACACCACACTGACTGGTTTCTGCAGGGGCCTGGTGTGAATGTGTTTGTGTGTGGTTTTGTACAGAGGTGCTGCCCCTGGTGCAGTTCTACCTGGAGGAGGGCATCAGTGATGAGGAGGCTCTGTCTCTGATTGACCTGGAGGTTCCTCACATGGATCAGATGGAGGCACAGAGGCAGGACTTGGACAATGGTGGTATCCTTTGATGGTCTGCAGCATGTGTCTGCACTAACACAGTCACAGATGATTCACATGATTTGTAGGAGTTGTGAAGTTGTCCTGAGAGAGCCTGTCATCCCCAGCACAGCAGAGTGCAGCACGTGGCTCTGCTCTGCCCTGTGACAGCTCTAAGAAGCTGTTTAGTCTGCATTGGCCTTGATTCTGTGCTTGTGGGTAAGCTGTCAGAACTAAGTCATCTTAGCTCTTGAGCTAATAGGGTTAGTGAGGCTCTCCTGTCTCATCTTAATGACACTAACCCTCTGAGAGCCGCAGCCACAGCCCTAGTGCAGGGATTAACCTGCATTAGCCAGCAGACACTCAAGGGCACCGGGGTCTGCTCTGTTCTTGCAGAGCCATGCTGTGACTGACAGGCTCCACTGAGTCTCTACACTCTGCCTCACTCTCACTCAGGGATCACTTCATCAGGGGTTTCCTATTTTACTAAATATCCTGACACGACATATAGAAACTATCATGTGTGAATGGGTGAAATATGCACATTGCTGTGGTTGTTTGTTCCTGATTAAAAGCAGCAGACCTGCAGGCTCTGAGGATGGATGATGATGAGTTGGATGATGCAGAGAAAGATCCATTCACAGCCAAAATGAGCTTTGAGGTAAGAAGAGAAAGGACAAAACAGATGATGTGATTAATATTCTGCCAACTGGGCAGAGCAGCTGGACAGGGTGAGAGGACAGAGTCCATGGTGAATGTGAATGTGTTCATGTGTGTGTCCGAGCAGCAGGGGGGCTCCAACTTTGTCCCCGTCAAGGTGAGTCGCTCGGTGCTGCGCTCCATGAGCAGGAGGGACGTCCTGATCAAACGCTGGCCCAGGCCACTCAACTGGGAGTACTTCCGCTCCCTGCTGCCCGATGTCAGCATCACCATGTGTCCCACCTGCTTCAAGGTACAGCATCTCCAGCTCAGTGTAGCTGCTGTGGACCAGTCCTGTCCTCTTCCTGTCAACATGTTCACTGTGAATCAGCTCATCCATCAAGGTTTTAATGTTTCTGTTGTGGTGTTTTCCTCTCAGATGTTTCACAGCGAGGATTATGAGCTGCTGGTGCTTCAGCACAACTGCTGCCCTTACTGTCGCAGACCCATCGACGAACCAAACTGATCCACTTCAAACTGGAGCAGCTATTGTACACACTCACACTTATCTCTACCCCCGAGCTGATGCTTTGTCTGGGATGTTTTATTGTGCTGATGCTTTTCTGAATCCTGCATCTGGTTCTGTGCTGTGAGAAGCTGCTGCACAGCTTTGTTTCCAAGGACAGTGGCTGAAGTAACACCTGAGTCTGTGTGCAGGTCATTATGGAGTGTGAGAGAAGTGCAGCGTCGGCCAATCAGCCCCCCTGGATTATTAGGATCAGATTACCATGGATCACTTTAAGGCCAACGTGGCTGCACAGTGTGAAGAATCTTCACTGTTTGGTTTATGTGCATTCACCAGACTTACACACTGCAGCTGTGCTGAGGGTCTGAGGCAGTGCAACAGCTGACATCTGTTGTTAAGTCATGAGAATGTATTTTTGATATTGTTACAAAGTAAAGAATGAATTTTATACAATAAAATATGTTTGGTCTTTTGTATTCCTGTCGCTGTCTTCATGTCACAAAGACAACTTCAGACTTCTTCCTGTTTGGTGTGGTTCGATGTGTGTGTGTGTGTGTGTGGTGTGTGTGTGCAGGGAGGGAGCGCTCTGTGAGCAGCATGTCTCACTGATCACACTCAGCTCTGCATTATGCAGTGGCAGGGATTAGGCTTTTACAGATGCAAATAAGTTGGGATTGCTCAAGAAATTTCATTTGTGGTTTGTCCACTCGGACTGGTTCAAATCACACACTGGCTGCTTTCTGTGCTTCCTCCTCCTCCTCCTCTTCTCATTCTGATGCAGCACTCACACACAGTAATGATGGGGTCTGCTTAACTCAGGCTGTAACCTCTCACCCTCAAAATGCTGCATGTCTATTTGTGGAGTTTTCTCCTGTGTGTGTGTGTGTGTGTGTGTGTGTGTGTGTGTGTCTGAAGTGTCTTAATTCCATCTCTGCTAACACTTTGCTCCGTGCTCGTCCCTCCTTGTTAATCCGGCCGTCCTGTTAAAAGGTGCTGCACCTCCTCGGGGGGCTGCAGACGACTCTTACTTACATCCCTCCATCCATCCGTCCATCCCTCCATCCTTTCTCCCCGTCTTCCACTTCAGCTCCTCAGGACTCCCTCACTGTGCTTTAGTCTAAGAAGAGGCGCAGGCTGTTTTATCTCCGTCCAGGTCTCACAGGAAGAAGAGACGTCAGCAGCTGCAGCCATGAACGGCACAGAAGGACCAGACTTTTATGTCCCCATGTCCAACAGGACCGGGCTGGTGCGCAGCCCCTTTGAGTACCCTCAGTACTACCTGGCTGAGCCCTGGAAGTACTCCCTGCTGGCTGCGTACATGCTGTTCCTCATCATCACTGCCTTCCCCATTAACTTCCTCACCCTCTATGTCACTGTCAAGCACAAAAAGCTGAGGACCCCTCTGAACTTTGTCCTGCTCAACCTGGCTGTGGCCGACCTCTTCATGGTGGTCGGGGGCTTCACCGTCACCCTGTACACGTCCCTGCACGGATACTTCAGCCTCGGCGTCACCGGCTGCAACATTGAAGGATTCTTTGCCACGTTGGGAGGTGAGAGAGTGAAGCTGAGGGTTTTAATCATAACTAACTGTGCTTTTCTTGTTTTTAACTCTACATTTATTAGATGATTAAAATGAAAACACGTGTAACATCCCCTGAAGACTGTGTTTGTACTGTACTGTAAACCTGCCTGTCTTCTGTCTCAGGTGAGATTGCTCTGTGGTCTCTGGTGGTCCTGGCTGTTGAGCGCTACATCGTTGTCTGTAAGCCAATGACCAACTTTCGCTTTGGTGAGAAACACGCCATCGCCGGCGTGGCGTTGACGTGGGTGATGGCCCTGACCTGTGCTGCCCCCCCTCTGCTGGGATGGTCCCGGTACTGTGCTCCTGTCCGGTCTCTGTTGGACCTTCACACCTCATGAATATTGTGCTGATCAGCTGTGCAGTGAAGTTATCTCCCCCAGCTGCACACTTCCTTTAAGCAGCTGTGCAGCATCAGACGCTGTGTGTAATGGTGTTGATGAAATGCTCAGGTTGTTGTTGTGTGTGGATGCAGGTACATCCCAGAGGGAATGCAGTGCTCCTGTGGGATTGACTACTACACTCCCAAGCCTGAGATCAACAACACCTCATTCGTCATCTATATGTTTGTCCTCCATTTCTGTATCCCCCTCTTCATCATTTTCTTCTGCTACAGCCGCCTGCTCTGCACTGTGCGAGCGGTAGGAACAACACTGCCAATGCAATATTAATTATACGGATGTGATACATTGTTTACCTGTGTAGAAATCCTTTATCCTGTTTTTACCTTGCTCCCCTTCACACGCAGCATCACAGTCTCTGGAGCAGTCAGGGATTTAGTGGCTCAAGGACACTTCAGGAGGGCAGATCACTGCCAACATGGCAGCTTATACCCAGCTCCTCTGGCTAAAGGGCAGTCTGTCTGCTCACTGTGTCATCCTGCTGCCCTCATTAATAATAGTATGCCAACATTCATAATGCAGGAGCAGCCATAAATCATTGAAAACATTGATACAGTTCTTAATGAAAGCAGCTAACATGTAGCTGTGTGTTATTAGCTCAGAGAGCAGGTATGTTGATGAGGGTTATTCTTAGTTTATAGAGTCTTTTACTGGCAGACGCAGCTCCAACTTTAATTAGACAAAAAGCTGCTTAACTCTTAAATATGTGGAGCACATGAAGGTCCAAACAGCTTCACTCTGAATCCTGAGATTTAACATCACGTTAGCTTCAAACCTCTGAGTCCTACAACCTACCTGTTACAGTGAATTTAGAGGGGCTTTTATTTTGAAAGTTCAGAAGTCCTTCCACAATTATATCAACAAATGACAAATGATGAGTCATATTTTCCTCCATTGTTACTCATGTGGTGCCAGCCCCAGGCCTTTTACTGTGGAGACAGGTTAACACTGACTTCCTGTTTATTAAAGTTCATTTTTATTTTCCTGACACTTCAGATCACAGACTGTTTGTAGAAGTGGACGAAGCAGGTGTGACATCACCCGTTGGTTTGTGGACATTTTGAAGCCAAGAACGTGGCCATGTTGGTTGTTTGGAGCAGGAAGTGACCATATTTGGATATGAAGGGAGGAGTGAGGAGGCGGGTCTGACCCTTGAACCTGAGGACACTGTCCAATGAGGAGGAGGCTGGAGTTCAGCTCTGCTCTGACTGGAGACCAGGCCTGTAGATCCAGCTGACCACGCTCCTAAAGCCTCCTCTGTTTGAAGACTAGTATCTACTTAATGATGAAATGATTTTCACATGGACCACCTGTCAATCAGACTAGCCCCGCCCCTAACTCCTCCCCCCAGATCTCTGAGAAGAAGAGTTGACTTTATCTGATGACATCAGAATGACTGGTGGAGAAATGTATTGATGAATATTTCAGGATTGAAGATGAGGATGTTTGGATTGAAGTCAGTTGGAGCAGCACCTGGTGGCTGTTGGTGGTATTACACTTTTTTGCCTTCTGCATCGACTTCATTATTGAGCCCCTCGAGCTTCATCCACTTCTATAAACAGTCTGTTTGAAACTGATGGTTGTATCAGTGCAGATCTGAAGTGTCTGTGTGAGGATGAGGATGAGGATGAGGATGAGGAGGCAGATCCCACAGGCCCGGAGCAGACAGGAAACAGGAGCAGATCTCCAAATCCATCGTGACACTGATCCAACCTGTGAAAGTTACAACTGGCAAAATATCAGTGCTGCTTAACTTGTGGCCACAAAGTATTTCCTACACATTTGTAGACATTTGAATTAATGAATGTAAAGAGGAGGAAATAGCATAAAAACCCCCTGACTGACTGACTGACTTCCTGTTGAACTGGCTGTTTTCCACTTTGGTGGAAATCCCATATTTCTTTTTGCTGATGGTTGAGCCAGAATTCAGTGTTGCATTCACAACGTGTGCAACACGTTTGGAGAGATAATTACTCTCTGATCATTAAAACATAAAAAACAAACAAACTGAAATGTAACAACACAAACAGCTCGACTAAACCTCTGAGAGTTGGCTGATCCTCTGTTCCTTCATGTTGGTGATGGGCGGGAGCCACTTGGTAACAACTCTGCCAAATATAACTGGAGACTTTAACTTGATGATGGAAACAAACATTTAATAGCAGCAAAGCAGAATCACTGCTGATGCTGTTTCTGTTACTGCAGACAGTCCATCAGGCTAATAACAGGTGTGTGTGTGTGTGTGTGTGTGTGTGTGTGTGTGTGTGTGTGTGTCAGGCTGCAGCCCAGCAGCAGGAGTCAGAGAGCACCCAGAGAGCAGAGAGGGAGGTGACCCGCATGGTGGTGGTGATGGTCGTCTCCTTCCTGATCTGCTGGGTTCCCTACGCCACCGTGGCCTGGTACATCTTCGCCAACCAGGGAGCGGAGTTTGGACCCGTCTTCATGACGGCGCCGGCCTTCTTCGCCAAGAGCGCCGCTCTGTACAACCCGGTCATCTACATCCTGCTCAACAGACAGGTGTGTCCACAGAGTGTCCAGAGAGTGTCCACAGTGTGTCCACAGTGTGTCCACAGAGTGTCCACAGAGTGTCCACAGTGTGTCCACAGTGTGTCCACAGAGTGTCCTCTTACCTGATCAACCAGGCTCAACACGCTTTGAAAGAAGACTTTACAAAGACGTGAGGACCTGGAGCTGCACCGCTGTCTCTCATTTCGAGGGCGGGCTTAGCAAGCTGAGAGGGAACCAATCACAGAAGTCGAATGTGACGCACAAAGTGTGAGACGCTACACCGGATATGATGTCAGCTTATTCTGTCAAATGATGTAGCACATGTAGCCGCACCACGAAAGCAAACGAGTGGAGCTATGGAGGAGAGAGGACTAACGTTAACGACAGCTGTCGATTTTGTTCTTAAAAATGTACGGATACGAGGCGTCATTGTACACTGGGTTCAGATAGACTGAAGCTAGAGCAGGAGTAAACACTCGTACGGCAGCCATGTCCGACATTTTCAATGTTTTGATTTGGGAGAAGCTTGTTCCAGCTTCTCAGTATGACGCCTCAACAACAGGGGATGTAATTGGTCCGTCCCAAAGTTTGCTCATGAAGGGACTGACTGTGTCTCCGGTGTCAGACCCTCTGCATCTGAACAGAATGTAGGAGGATCTGATTGGTCAGGCTATGTGTCCACAGTAATGTCCAGTGTGTGTCCACAGAGTGTCCACAGTGTGTCCTGCTGCTCTGGGTGGAAGTGAAACTAACAAGATACAGTTTTAGTTTTTCTTCCACTTCCAATCAGAGGAAAACTCCTGTTGGTTTCACTCAGCTGCCTCAGTCAGAGTTTACATGACAAGTACAAACCTCACATGAGAGCTGTGTCCATCAGCATCTGAAGGTGATGTCTCTCCTGTGTGTGTGTGTGTGTGTGTGTGTGTCCAGTTCAGGAACTGTATGATCACCACCGTCTGCTGTGGGAAGAACCCGTTTGGAGACGACGAAGCCGCCACCGCCGTTTCCAAAACCCAGACTTCCTCTGTGTCCTCCAGCCAGGTGGCCCCTGCCTGACCTGTCCCCCCACACCACCCACCCCGGTGCTCCATCTGTCCCCGCTCACCAAGGGACCCTCCGCCACCAGGCAGCACTGCATCCTATTGGCCAGTCTCCCTGTTTTACCTCTGCACCCGTCCTCACTGCAGTGGCACCACACACCCCGGGGGGGACGGACTTATTCAGGAGCCAGCGTGTGTGTTTCAATCCATTTAATCATGGAAAGTGTTCAGCTGGTCACACACGTTTTAACCTGGCATCAGGGGGGAGGTGCCATCCTGGTGCTGGTCCAGCTGAACACCTTCCAACATCCACAGTCCAGAGAAGACCCAGCTCCACAAACCCTGTTTTCATGTCTTTGTTTTTGAGATAATCCTTCATGTCTGCAAACACTGCTGCTGGATCCTTACAGCTTCAAACTAGCAAGAGGTAGTTTAGATGTTAGAGAGTGTTCAGTGTGTGTGTGTGTGTGTGTGTGTGTGTGTGTGAGAGACATGGGGACATCACTGTTGGATGTTAGACTCTGTGGAAGTTGTTTTGTGTCCTGCAATAAAAACAAAGCTAAAGACTTTCTCCTGCTCAGTTTGTTCAGGTTTACGAGGCTCTGAGATCTTCCAGATGCTGGTCTGTGGAGGACCAGATCTTAATGGTTTTCAAATGTGGTTAAAAGTCACTATGTTGTAATGCAGTTAGAAATGAAGCACTCTGACATGCAGTAGAATAAATGTCACCATGAGACATTTTAAAATCCTAAATACTGTAATTTATTTCACAAACTCTGACAAGTCATTTGGCATCACAAATACAGTCTCTCCTCAGATTATAATGAGCTCACGTTTTTCTTAAATGTAAATTTCCCTCTTTTTAAATTGATCAGAATCCAACATGATATTCATTCGTTTACACACACTTATCAACACGTGTTTACTGCTGCAGCTCTTCCCAGTGAACTACATTACATTTGATTTCACTTCACTCGTCCTCCACCTGTCGTCACCTGCAAAGCACCAATGGGAATCAGTCGCCCATCGTCACCAATCACACCTGAGAACATTGCAGATTGTAGGAGGTGGGAGGAGCTTACGACCGACTAATCCTGATGAACAGGCCACTTGAAAGCATTAGAACACATCTATAAATATTGCTATGGACATTATATTACAGTACAGTGCATCATTGGCTCGTTCCCCTCAGAAAAGGGCTCAGTGCGTTAAGATTGCCACCAGGGCTGACTGTAGGTCCCGGTAACTGTAAAGACATCCAGAGAAAGCCTCATCCCTAAGCTCCCACACATCCCTCTAAAGTAAAGCTGCTGCAGACTGGAGCTCTGCCCGAGTCACTGCAGAGATCTGAGAAGATCGCTCAGCATCTGCAGATGAGGAGGACCTCGCTGCACATGTGACGCTCCAGAGGCGAGTTCAAGTCTTTTGCTTTGCCGCTGTGTCACAGTCTGTGGGAACAGTGATGACACTGATGAAGGATCACTCCTCAGTGATGGACATTCCCAAGTAACCGTGGAAGTGTGATAAAGGCAGCGGGAGGAAGAGACGGGCGGCTTCAAGCTTCACTGCAGCATTCGTAGATGTTGTCCTCCACCAGAGCGATGACCTGCTCGAACTTGTGGTGCAGCTGAGTGCGACGTGCAGTGGGGTTGGACTCCAGAGCGTTCACCACCTGAGCAGAGGAGACAAACACAACACTGATGACTCTCAGTGGCTGTGGACAGAGCTGAGAGCAGACAGGAGAGGGCTTCAGCCTCTTCTCCTGCCTTCACACATGCCTCCACACCACAAAAGCTGCTGCTCTTCACATATTTACAAAACCCACATCTGCTCCGTTTTTCATGCCCAATAGTTGTCACAGTGTCAGTGGGATTTATGGCTCTTAGCGGCAGTGTGCTACCAGGCAGAGCGAACTGAGCCGGGGCGAGAGAATAGGCAATCAGAGCCCATTCACAGAGCTCTGTGAATCACAGTCTAAGCTCCTGGCCCACGTCAGTACAGTAGCATGACAGAGGAAAGCAGCTAAACGGTATTATGATGAGGGTGCTCCATTAAGGCACAGTCACCACTGACTAAGCCTCTCCACAGAATAGTGGCAGCATCAGGAAACATGGGGGAGGACAGCAGGGGCTTCAAGAGGGAGAGTTCAAAGCAAAGCAGCAGATATGAAGCAGCAACTTCACGGTGTCATTAGGCAGATAGGGGCGATGGATGAAGAGCAGGTAAACAGCACGGTGGTTGCTCAAAGTGAAAGGAAGCAGTGGGCTGCAGCAGGACTGGACACAGTCAACATTGTTTCCTGATGAACACTTGACAAAAGCTAAAGAGCTGCTCCGGGCAGATGTTTCACAGCGATGCTGACTGACAGCTGCTGCAGGATGTTACAGCTCTCAGCATGGCTGTGATGGTCCACACTGATGTGTCACGCTCTGACATCATCTGTGAAACTTCATCCAGCAGTGAGGTGAGCAGGACAGGTCTGAACACAGCAACACAGCTCATCCACATCCAACATCTCAGAGACACAGGAGCTCACGTCTCACCTGGTTCCTGTATCTCTTGGCATATTTGTAGATTTCTGTCAAGGCCAGGTTGGTGTTGAACTCATTTCTGTATTTCTGCAGAACACACGTTGACATGGGATTAGATTCAGTGACAAACTCCAGCTGCAGTGTAACTACATGACATTAACTAACACACAGAGGAGACTGAACACCGACTGACCCGCGACTCCTCGGCCAGGTGAGCGTTCATCTCCTGCTCGCTGAGCGGCGCCATCTCCTGGATCTGCTGGTAGTAGCACTGCACTCTCTTCTTGTACTCTGGGATCTCCTTGGCGTACAGCAGCTTGTTGGTCGGAGAGTCCTGGAAAAAATACATTTACCACACGTCAGTCAGGACGCTCACGTCAAAGCTTCAACTTATTTTTAGTTTTTCCTCTGACAGATCAGCTCTGCCTGAGAGAGAGAGACTCGTACAGTGTGACACAGCTTTAACCTTTAGGATCAGGATCAAACTGACACTGCAGTTTTATACTTATACTCCATCTCAGTTCCACATACTTCAGTTACCTTAAAGTTACAGTTACTACGTTGCAGCTTAGAATCAAAACAAGTTTTCATCCTCTAAAATACAATGTGTCATTACAGACACAAACTGCACAACATTATGTACAGAGTTTAAACTACAACGTTTAAATGCTGGTTCATCATGCTCTGCTTTTATCCCCATTACATTCACATTTAATTCCAGTTTTATCCCTGTTTCATTCCCGTTTAATCTGTTTTTTTCCTGTTTTATTCTTTTTATCCCAGTTTTATCCCAGTTTTATTCCTATTTTATCCCTTTTTTACCCCCATTTTATTCCTGTTTTATCCCCATTTTATCCCTGTTTTATCCCCATTTTATTCCTGTTTTATCCCCATTTTATTCCCATTTTATTCCTGTTTTATCCCCCATTTTATTCCCGTTTTATTCCTGTTTTATCCCCGTTTTATTCCCATTTTATTCCTGTTTTATCCCCATTTTATTCCTGTTTTATCCCCATTTTATTCCTGTTTTATTCCTGTTTTATCCCCGTTTTATTCCTGTTTTATTCCTGTTTTATCCCCGTTTTATTCCTGTTTTATCCCCCATTTTATTCCCGTTTTATTCCTGTTTTATCCCCGTTTTATTCCCATTTTATTCCTGTTTTATCCCCATTTTATTCCTGTTTTATCCCCATTTTATTCCTGTTTTATTCCTGTTTTATCCCCGTTTTATTCCTGTTTTATCCCAGTTTTATTCCCGTTTTATCACTGTTTTATTCCTGTTTTATCCCTGTTTTATTCCTGTTTTATCCCAGTTT
>OOFC01050664.1:1602-16045 GCA_900323345.1 Pseudochromis fuscus | reverse complement strand
GAAGCCCTTTTAGTACATCAGCTTCTCTGCCCAATAAAGCTGGAGGCGATCCGCCTACATGAATAATACTTTTCCTCAAGCTGCCTGAAAGTATGCATGAAATAGCATACATGCACGCAGCCATGTAGAAACTATCTAAACATAATTTTGGAGCAAAAGTAGTGTGTGTGTGTGTAGGTGTGTGTGTGTGTGCATAAAAGTGTGTTGAGTTTCTTCCAGTGCCTGAATCCCTGAAGTAAAACTAAGCACAATGCAGCTATTCTTTGCTATGAATTGCAAACTTTGTTCAAAAAAAGCACATTTGACTTCATGGTTGAGGTATGAAGGATGGTAAATGGATTCCAGAAAATAATTAAAACAAGTCAACAGTGAAGCCAGTAGCTGTTGTGTTGATGCTGAGCTACAGGCCAACACCACTCACCTGCAGCACCAGTACTGCTGTCATTAGTATGGTTCTACACCAGTGGACAAACCAGTGCTGCTGGATGCAGCTTTCACTTTTTATTTTTTTAAATTTTATTCCTTCGTGGGGTAAAAAGGTCACATCTGTTCAGTAATGCTGCTCTCACGATGGCGCCTGGTGCCTACACTACTGACCTGACAGTGAACTAAGCTGATGTTGATCTGTTGCTTTAGAGGACAACAGTGAACAGACATCAAAACATCTACATCACAGATGAAGTCGTGATGAACATGAGGCTGTTTGCTGACTTTATAAAAGGCAGTTGTCTTTGTTGTACTGACAGCAGGGCAGAGGTGACATGCATAAAGAAACCAGGAAGTTAGTAACAACAATCCTGACGTGTTGTGGTGTTTTAGGGGATCGAGGGAACCAAACACATGCAATACAGCCGATAACCACTAGAGACTGGATCCAAAAAAAATCAATTACTGTATTTTCCGGATTATTGAGCGCACCTGTCTATAAGCCGCTATTGAATTTATTCAAACAGTTTCATGTGGTCCACTCTGACCGGGTCTGATGTGACGATGCTAAATGTATCGGCGGCACAGAGCTTGCTAGCTTGTAGAAAGCTAACGAGCTTCGTGCCGCCGATACATGAGAAACACCGGTGTTTAAGTTCAAAGTGTCGGAAAAAAGTAGCGGCTTATAGTCCAGAAAATACGGTAACTTCAATCCAAAAATCCTAAAATATTCAAATTATTTCCACAAGTCATTCTGATGTCATCAGATAAAGTCAACTCTTCTTCTCAGAGATCTGGTGGGAGGAGTTAGGGGCGGGGCTAGTCTGATTGACAGGTGGTCCATCTGGAAGTCTGAGGAAGTCTGAGGCTGAGAGAAGGGGTTACTGTCATCGACAGCTCTGGTCTCCAATGGTCAGACCCACCTCCTCACTCCTCCCTTCATATCCAAATATGGTCACAAGATACCAAACTCCTGGCGTCAAAACATGAGTCCACAAACCAGTGGGTGACATCCTCCATGCTTCGTCCATTTCTATCAGATTTCAATCTTATGTTTCATGTGATATTTATTATTTTTATGGTTTTATTGTTTTATTGTGTCTTTACTGTTTTATGTTGTGTTTACTTTTAATTCATTTTTTTCATTTGCTATTGGATGTTTGTGTAAACTGCTGCAAAACAAATCGCCCTTCAGGGGACAAATAATAAAGTTGAGTTGATTTCTACACAGTCTATGGTCAGAAGTGATGTTTTGAAAAAGTTGTAGCCGTACTGCTCAGGTCCTTGGACTCACCAAGTTCACCAAGTCTTGAATCTTAACCCTGGAGGGGAGAGTGAGGACATGGAGCCATGCTGCAGAGCTGACTGTGAATGTGATGTATTAATAGAGCTGGACACCACACAACCACTCCCCCAAAACTTCCCACTGGTGAGAAACTCCCTGCAGACCGCTGCTTTCCCCACAGATCCACACCACAAGAAGAGACTTCTGTGAAGCTGCTGACAGGACGCTTTCAACTACAACACAGGTTTTTACTCTTTCTATTGAAGGTTATATTGAAATTTCATCAGAGCCTAGAAAAGAAAACACTTGTATTTGGTCGACTGACTGTGAAAAATGTAGACGAATCAACAGGTCTCAGCAAACTGACAAAAACTCAACAAGCACAATTTAGTCACCAAGGTCAAACACAGTCTGAACAAATACTGTGTGTATTCTGAGGCCCCTCATTGTGTATTGAAGCTCAATGTATTCTATTACCTTTTGGAAAGTGCTGTCATCACACAGGTGGAGTGGATGCTTTTTAACCCTGTGGCGTCGGCTGTAAACAGCTGCTCTCCCACGTGTGGCCAACACTCGTGGAGCAGGTGTACTGCCACACCACTGGTTTCACAAGGCGCCACCTGTCCCACTGTTGCCTGGTAACATCCTGGCATTAGCGTGGATGTGGTGGATGTTGGACACAACAGTTAACCGGCCCTGACTGTTAATCAAATCATACTAATTTCTTTAAAGTTGAAATGAGAAATGTCTTTGTTAGTCACATCCCTGGTTTATTTTTAGATCAAAGTACAATCACATTCACTTGAGTTTAAAAAAACAACATGTGACCTTCATCATCTTGCTCAGAACCATTTCAACCAATAGTATCCTTCTATTCACAGTTCAGATTCCCACCAGGTCAAGCTACATTTAATCATCTGGTCAACTAATCATGCACATCATTATTATTTAATACAGGCACCGAGGGAACAAGTGGACGTGGGAGCTAAACAAAGAAAAGTTACATTGTGACGTTCAGGATATTGGAAATGTATCAAATGTAGATGAACATCTTTGATGGATAGAGATTAAGAGATTATTATTCCAGGGACACTGGAGGTTATGATGCGAGCTAATGTGTTTATCTGTCACCACAAGAGTAACATGTGGAGATCAAACTGAACTGTTTGGACATTACTGCTACACTTATGTTGGTTGATTTATGTGAAGTCTTGCTGCCTTCCCTTATTTCTCCATCAGCAGATTCTAGATCCACATGAAAACAGAAGATCCTCCAAGAGGACCACGCTGTCCAGCAGAGCATCAGAAGAAACCACCAACCCACACACCATCATTGTCATCGACCCCGCTCTACGTTCATGTACGTCTTTGTGGAGCGCAGCTTTCCTTTGAACTTCAGGACTAATCCCACTGATGTCTAACCATCACGTCTCCTTCAACATGTCATTTCTCCCCTTACATAAAAACCTCTATGCCCACCACGCCCCCCTTCTCATGAACCGTCTGTCAATCACCGCTGTCTCTGTGGCGTCTTCGCTGCTGAAGCTCCGGCGTCCCCGGTGTTACTGGGTTAGCATATCTGTTTGCTCTGGAGATGATAAGCACCCCGATGATGTGGCGGGAGGCGGCGTGGGGCAGCCTACACAGTCTAATGCATTTTAATGAGAATCCTGAAAAGCCAAAGCCAAGGGGCCTATAGGAGAGCAGTGGTGGCAGCTCGCTCGGTCCCAGGTGTTCATCGCTCCTCGCAGCTCGCCGTCCCTCCCCCTCCTTGGAGTTAACCTTCTCTTTCTCTGCATTTTTAAACCACCTCTGAGAGCCTTCGCCTGCCTCTTCAAACCACGGATTAACAAAGAAGGAGGAGACGACTGCATCGCCTCAGCCCTCCTCCCTCTACCTGCTTTCCTTTCCCTTCAGCCACCTGACTGCTGAGCTCTCCTGGCCAACATGATGTGTCCTTATTCGTTGTCATCTCTGTTCCTGCACCAAATGTGGCCTGTCAGCTTGGATCAAGCTGCTTGGAGCTCAGTGTGGCACTGGGGAGAATTAATGGCCCAGCAGCCATTATCTGGCTGTACAAAGACAAGTCTCATACCCTTTCTCTCGCTTTGCATCTCTTTCTCAAACAGGTTTGGACAGACACACACACACACACACATTGTTCTGTTACATAAATACACAGCCACACCATCCAGTGAAAAATAGGCCGGCTGCTCGGTAATGACGGCAGTGAGTGTCAGAAAATGCCCCGCGGTCGGTGTTTGACACATCACATGTCGAACTACTCGCCTATTCCCCAACTGAGGCTGATTACTCGCCTGATTGATAGTCGGCTACTTAATAACATCTTGCGTCTCGTATCAGTCGCTAACAGTAACCCAGCAGCCTCCTGCAGCACGGGAGATAAAACTGTGAGGCTGTTCACCACATTGTGCTGTCTCCTCTCCCCCAGGGACGGTGAAGATTCAGAGGTTGGCGTGGACAATCTGCAGAGTGTGTGTGTGTGTGTGTGTGTGTGTGTGTGTGTGTAACTGACAGAAAGACAAAAAGGAACAAAGTGAGAAGGACATCCTCTAAAAACACTGCAGCACAGCACTTCAGCGCTGCCCCGGGACAACAGGCAGTTTTCCAGAGAAGGAGACAGAAATAGAACAAACTGGACGTCCACTTGAAGACGTCCAGCCAGAGACGAGGCTCTGAAGTTGTCCGTCCCATCTGTTTCAGAGTCCTGAGATTTCTGAGGGATTTTCATCCTGTTTGAATCTGTGTAGGACACTGTCAGTGGCATTATTTGACCACTGTTAAAAAGCTGATACAGAGGTCTGCTATCTGCTATCTGTCAGCCTATACCAGGGCCGACACCCTGCAGGTTTTCTTTCCAACCATCTCTCCAGCAGCTGATCTCACTGATGAGCTCCTTCCCTCAAATTAAAGGAGGTTGTAATCATTAAAATCACCTGCTTTAGAGACCAGCTGGAAGGAAAACCTGCAGGGTCTCGGCCCTCCATGGCTCAAGTTGAGAACCCCTGGCCTATACAGTCCCACCATGAATGAATGCTTTATTTCGAACATGTGTGATAAAAAAACAAAAGAAACACACAAATAAAGAAAAAAAATTAATGAGAAAAAATAAAGAAAGAAAGAAAAAATTAAAGGAGGAAAGAAAACAAAAACAAACAAACAAAAGAAACTGTCAAAATGTCAAAAATGCAAAGGGTTTTAACTGTCACATGTTCGAAATGAAGCAGGATGAAGCATAAGCTTATTTTTTCCTACCTCTTTCTCCACTACCCCACCATTAACAATTAATTAATCACCCATACACATACATATTTACATATATACATAATTGCAAAGAAAGGAAAATAATTAGTGTAAAAAGAAAGTAAATAAATGTTCAGTGAATGACCATCATGTTTAGTTGAGTTTATTTCAAACATGTTAAAAAAGAAAAACATGACAATATTAAAAAGAAACAAATATCTACACAAATACCAAAACAAACAGATACACAACTTATCTGGTCCTGCTCCTTTCCTCTAAAAAAACCTGAAACCTACTTCAAGCTACACTCTGTATTTCTTCAGATACTCTAAATCCTGTATTTAAATTCACAGGTACCAGTACTTCACAGCAGGACTGTTTACAAAGGAAACAGGAAGTGCTGCAGTCCTCTTTAGCATCACTGGAAAATACACTCCATAGATCTACATACAGTCATTTTACAGCGTTTGGACACCTGCTAAAGTTTGTGCTGCCTGACGTCTGTCAGTATGTCACCCTCTCAGTGGGTGTAGCCACAGCCAGCTGGCTGAGTTTACTCTCATTCCTCTCACTGAATCATCTTCTGACACTTAGCATTTTCCACACTGTCTTTTTTTTTTAAACTCATCCTCTCTGACAGTTGTAATTCCTGGCAGTTTCACAGATTTCCTCCCCACTTAGTTTCAACAGCAGACGTTGTGAGACGCTATGATTTTGTTTGTAATGAGTTTTGTTGCTGCAGTTGCAGGTTACCTCGTTAGGAGAACCAGGCTAATCACTCTCCTCTGAACAGACTTGAAAACACTCACCTGTTTGTTTAGTCCTCAGACTAGACTGTCCACCTTTATCCAAGCTGAGACAGTAACCTCTCTCTGTGTGCGACACTATGTAAAAACCACTGACTGTTTATAGAAATGAACAAAGCAAGTGGGGCTGAAAAGTGAGCCCAATGTGAAAGTGCAAAAAAGTGCAATACCATCAACGGCCACAAGGGATTGGCTCCAAAAAAACTCTGGTTTGTATCAACTTCAATCCAAAAATCCCCATTTTCAATCCTGAAATATTCTGTTGATACATTGTTTCCACCTGTCATTCTGATGTCAGAGATTAAGTCAACTCTTCTTCTCAGAGATCTGGTGGGAGGAGTTAGGGGCGGGGCTAGTCTGATTGACAGGTGGTCCATCTGGAAATCATTTCATCATTAAGGAGATATTAGGCTGAGAGAAGGGGAGGAGTTAGGGGTGGGGAGAGTTTAAAGGACAGGTCTGGTCTCCAATGAGAGCAGCACTGATGTCCAGTCTCATCCACACTGGGCAGTGACCTCAGGTTCAAGGGTCAGACCCGCCTCCTCACTCCTCCCTTCATATCCAAATATGGTCACGTTTAGTTCCAAACAACCAACATGGTGACGTCCAAATGCCAAACTCCTGACTTCATAACAAGAGTCCACAAACCAACGGGTGACATCACGTTAGCTTCGTCCAGTCTATGAACAGGGTTTGGTAAAAATGCTCAGGTGCTGCCTCTAAAGGCCGGTGCATGGTTTCCACACACAGCGTTTGTCTGCACATTCCTGGCCCCAAAGCGTTCACCATTTTTCATCAATTTCCAGATTTCTCTCCAGAGCTTTTAGGCCATCATCTGTGTGTCCTGTGTCTGCTGTACTCTTTCTGATGGACTGTAAAGCCTTTCTTTGTACCACACTAGTTACACGTCTAGAAAAGCCCAGTTAGAAGCACTTGAAAACACTTTAGGACCTTTTTCCCGCTGCGATGCTCTGGTTGCTATGATACAGAACTTCCACAGTAGCTAATTTTGCCGTTAGCTAGTGTGATCAGCTGCTACTGAATGTAACAGAAGTCTGGGGATGTCAACACGTGCACTCAGGAAGCAGCAGTAGTAACTTCCTCTTACAGACTGTACACAGAAAATGGACAATACTAACGTGATGTTGTGACTCTGATGTTGAAGCCATGAGATTGACATTTGAACGTGGCAATGTTGGTTTGTTGGAGCCAGAAGTGACCATATTTGGATATGAAGGGAGGAGTGAGGAGGCGGGTCTAAAGGTTGAACCCCAGGACACTACCCAATGTGTATAAAACTGGATTTCATTGCTGGTCTCATTGGAGACTAATACTGGGGACCAGAAGTGTCAATCGAACTAACCCCGCCCCTAACTCCTCCCCTTCTCTCAGCCTAATATCATAATATATGATTTTCAGATGGACCACCTGTCAATCAGACTAGCCCCGCCCCTAACTCCTCCCCCCAGATCACGGAGAAGAAGAGTTGAATGACATCAGAATGACTTGTGGAAAAAATATGTTTTTTTGGAACCAGCATCTAGTGGCCATCAGGAGTATTACACTGTTTCACACTTCTCCATTGGTCTAATTTTTGAGACTCGGTTACTTCATCCATTTCTATATACAGTCTATGGTCCCGCCCCTCCTCCACTGTGATTGGACAGCTGGGTAAGAAGCATCAGCGTCCTTTCAGCTTTTCTGACATCAGAAACAAAAACACACCAGCTACTGTAGACCAGATGCTCGGTGTCTCGTCAAACTGCTGCTGTTGTTCACATTCAGCAACACCTCCACTGCAAACAACTGAGAACAAACACTTATGTGCGTGGTGCATATTCTCGTCTTCAACATATGTGAAGCGTGTGAAATGTCTGAGGTCTATCTTAAAACCTAAAACAGAACAACAACAACACAAATATCTGATGACTGCTACAACAAAGCATCAGCCACCACCAACCACCTTTACAGCTGCATCAATCTATCAATATGTACTGTAAGCATGCCCCACTACCTCAGACCACGGGTAATGTGTGGACTAATGTTAGCAGCTTCAGCTAAACTGTGCTAACAGGGCAGGTCTGTATGCAGGTACTGTGATGAAGGTCTTGCTGATGTAACCCCCTCAACCACAAACAGCAGAAGAAAAATCTTTATTCTTTAAATGAAAGCTCCAAGACAGGAGTTCAGTGTGAGATCAATGCCACTTTTCTCCAGCACCCTTATGCGAGGGTGCGTGTTTAGCGATTAAGACCATTTTGAGTCATTGGCGGGGAAAAAAATCATTATTGTAGGTTTTTATAAAGATCAAAATTGGAGCTTTTTGATTGAAAGCCAAGTTGGAGACAGCACACAGCAGCCATCAGCAGCACTGCACTTTCAGGTACTTCTCTTCTATACTGGCTTCAGCCTCAAGCTGTTATAGTCACCACTTGGATGCACCAATCCATAATTGGCTTACTGCTGCCCTCTGAGGCCAGAGGTCCAACACCACCCACAGGTACTTGACAGTTGGTAGTAGGTGTTCTTCCGCCCACAAAGGGCAACAGTGAGTGCGTTTCACAGTCGAAGACAAACTTCAACAAGCTACACAAAGAAAAACCACACGTCTCACTATGGTTTTTAAAGGAAGGTGGTGGTTCAGAAAATGTAGATCTCGTGAACTGTTGCACCATCTCATGTAACTGGATGTCACTTTCTCTGGATGAAATCCTGCCACACGGGACTCAAGATCTGAGGCACCACAAGCCTCTGGAGCTACTATTGCCTAAAAAAAAACCTCTCATGGTATAAATCTCTCTTACCTTTGCAGAAATATGTTTTGAGATTTATCCTAATGCATAATCTGCTTTTCTAACAAAGTACTGAAACACCTACTGTGTGCAGCAGTCTCCACCATGTAAAGTCGATTCTGCTCAGCGGTGAGAGGATGTGGATATCCATGAATACCTGTGTTCACAGAGGGCAAGTTTTCCTTTTACATGCACGAGTCAGTGCTACACTTTTGTGAAAAGTTGCAACGAAGGGCTTTGAATTATTAAGACAGGAGTAGAAAAGCAGATCAAAGTGACAGTATAATGGGAAGAGCTCCAGGTCCGTACCACGAGACCCTGTTGAACGTCTCCACTCGTCTCACACATAAAAAGAGGGCAGAGAAAACAAAGCAAACTGACACATGGAGTCAAACTGCACATGGTGATGTAATCAAGATGTGACACACATCAACTCACAGCTAACAGCCAGCACAGCCAATGGAGCGATGCAGAGCGTGTAGCCTCGTATGACTCCACAAGAGCTTGTCTTTTTCTATTTCGGGGTCATAACCCACGTTTGGATGCCAGGGGGTTTAAAATAAACATAAACATCAATATCAAGTGAAATATTCTGATTTAGATTTCAGTTATGTGAGTCAGAGAGCATGGAGGAGAATGCAGCAGCTCCAGGGACGACATGAAACAGCGTCTGGTCTGAGATGTTCAAGAATCATAAATACCACACAAACAGCACTGTGGTAGTTTCACAGATCCAGTATCATGACCGGGGAGGAGGAGATCTCTGGAAACACACCAAATTAAGAGGATTTTCAGATTCGAGTTACTGAGTTTATCGGTGTTGTTTAATTTAAATATCCCCAGAGGACAGCAGCCATCAGTCAGTACAGTGTGGGATAAATCCTGTATTTGTCACTGCTATGAAGGTTTTCCTAAGATTTAGACGACTGACTATGTTTAAAAACACAGTGCAGGTCTCAGATGGCTTGAAAACGTGCAAAGATACATTCACATGTAACATAATAAACATGTAATATACATTTAGACGCCTTGAAAGTTCATCCCAGCTTAAAATAAATAATTTAAGCCAGAATTGAAAATATAATTGGGGATATTTTAGCAGGAAAACCTTATTAACAGCCTTTTCTTAATGGAAATATCCCCATAACACAGCGGTTATTAGCCTGCACAGAGAGGAATATGTGAGGTAAAGTTATGAATGTTTTCCTCAGATTTTGGTCGTTTCTGAGCAGCTCATCACTGCCTATGTTCAAAAACACCATGCAGATCTAAGATGGCTTGAAAACATGCAAAGCTACATTTAAATGTACAGTGTAATATACATGTAGACACCGTGAAAGTTCTCCCCAGCTTAAAATAAACCATTTAAGTCAGGCATGATAATATATTTATTGATATTTTAGCAGGAAAACACGAGTCCTCAGAAACACCTGGTGATGTGTGCATGTGTGAGTGTGATGGTGTACACGGTGTAAACTGTATGTGAGCCGGTGGCTGCTGTGAGGAGGTGGACACGCTCCTCTGAGGAGGACCTGCAGAGCCAGAGCCCCGTGACAGTCCGGCTGCAGCAGCTCAACCGACAGCAGTGTGAAAGAAAACCAGATGAATATATTTGTGTGTGTGTGTGTGTGTTAATTCTCACCTCAGGTCCCAGTGAAATGTTGCTGCTGTGTTTGCAGACAGTTGTTAGCTCACTGAGGCAGCAGCAGCTCCTCGATCCCGAGCAGCAACATGAAGCGGGGACGAGAAGAAGAAAACCGGCGGACTGTGAGCCACAAAACACCGGCGTGTTCAGTCATTAAATCCTCCGAGGCTCCACCGAGGGCTGTCCAGCTTTGTTTACCAGCTAGCCTAGCTGTCAGAGCGGCAGGGAGAGACGGACGGACCGAGCAGCTGCCTGGATACCGACTCCGCTCTGCTGTGTCCAGTCTCCACCTACCGCCCAGGGAAATCCCGCGCTCAGATCTCGCGATGACACTCGACCTCTCTGATTGTCACACGTGCTGTGGCAGTTAGTATGATTAATATTCAGAGACTTTCACAAAATAAAAAAAGTACTCATACTTCAGGAGTTATAATTAATTACTGGGAAAATATTACCACCTGTGTATTTATGTCATGTTAAATAGTTTCTGTATTTCACACACTAATAACTGGGTTGTTTTAATCCATAACGGGGTAAATATTGGACTAACTCCATGCTGGGTTAATTTAACACACTGGGTAAAACATTTGAGCAAAAACAACAAAATTTGGGGGAAAAAAACAATAAATTGTTGAAGAAAGACAATAATATTATGGGGTAAGAACGACTGGGTTAAACCAGTGCATCCTAGTGGGTTAAACTATTCCATCATGTAGTCAGTCCAATATTAACCCAGTTCTGGGTTAAAACAACCCAACATTTTTAGTGTGTAGTCATTGGAGTCCAGACTCACCCAGTTCATAATGATGAATACATTTCTAATGTAAAACATTTCTAATGTAGTTATACACATAGATACACACTAGTCTCTGCTCATATTCTGACTGAAAGTACATTTTATTATTCAGCATTTTTGGTTTATTTTACCTTATTTGTATGTAATAATATAAGCTGCTTGGACAGTAATTACATTTTGGACCCACCAGACCAAAAACACTCCATCTTTCTATATGGTCCAGCACAAAAATCTATAAATTAATCAATAAATAACATAATAAAAAATAAAGCCCCCGAGATCCATGGTTCCACAAACATAGGATCAAAATATACACAAAGGTCTGGATAGAGATTCACTGAGGATTTCCACCACCTCATTGCCACCAATAATAATAACAATAATAACAATAATACTAATAATAAATCCTTTATAATGTGCTGTGTGTCCAATAATAATCTGTCTTGAAGCCATAATGTAGGTAAAGCTCCTCACTGGTTTATATACTGGTGATATAGTCTTTATGCTATATTAATACATCATTTTGTATATCAAAGTTCAGAGTGCAGTACTGTGTAATGAAAGGCAGCAGTCGACTGAAATGCTCAAACCGTACAATAAATAAACTCCAAGAAACACGTTTAAAAAAAGAAAAATTAATGAACGTTTTCAAAAGAAGATCAAAGCAAGTCAATATAAAAATACTATCTTTACACACTCAGAAATACTGGGTGGTTTTAGCCCAGAACTGGGCCGTTACTGGACTCAATACTTATTGGTTGATTTAACCCAGTGAGATGGACTGGTTTCATTCTGTATTTCTGAAAATCAGTAAAATCAGCCCGTCTTACTGGGTGAAGTTAATCCAGCATGTAGCTAGTCCAATATTTACCCAGTGCTTGGTTAAAACAAACCAGAAGTTTAAGGTGTGCTAACCTGGAGCAATAATAATTCAAAGTGCTCACCAGAAGAGCTGCCCTTTGAAAATGAGCAGAACAATGTTCAGATCACTGAGGCTGTCAGAAAAACTTTGAGGAAAGGTCAGAGCAGAGCTGCTGATCCATATGATGGACAGTCAGACATCAATAAACCACAGCCCTCATCTGCCAGGTCAGATCCAGACGTGAGGCCCAGCAGGACCGAGACACTGGAGCAGCTTCATCCATCTCATCCATCATTCACGTCATCAGTTACACCTGCACTGTGCCGTGTCCTCCTGTGTCATCAACACTTCACTGCACCACTGATGTGAGGCTCAGATGAAGGCTCAGCATCCTCTTCATCACAGGTGTTAGTTTGTGGGATGAAAACTTCACAGTGTGCTCTTTTTAATGAGAACGGATAAAGGTCTGTACACACTGAACATGTAACTAAATAAAAGAAGTAAAAACTGGGTCAATATTGGACCAACTACACTGGTTAATTCAAGAGGGTGTGGACAAACAAACAACAAAATGATGGAAAATGTTGGGTAAACACAACAAACAATGAGTAAAAATGGCAAATGGTAGAAAATTTGGGGTGAAAATAACAAAATACCAGGTCAACACAAAAAAATGGGGAGAAACTTTGCATAAAAACAACAAACTGGGGACAAATTTTGGGTAAAATCAGCAAAATGATGGAAAATGTTAAGTAAACAAAACAAAAACAATGAATAAAAATGGAAAATGATGAAAAACTCTGAGTGAAAATAATAAAATAATATGTAACAAGAACAAAACAGTGAGTATAAACTGGGTAAAAACAGCCCATCTGACTGAGCTGAATTAATCCAAGATGTAGTTAGTCCAATATTTACCCAGTTCTCTGTTTAAACAAGCAGTGTTTTTAGTGTGCACTTAATGGCTTAGTGCAGAGGAAACTGCACTGGTCCCAGAGTGGAGTGACAGATGGGATCCTGAGGATACAGTATGAGCTGCTAATTTATTTTTAAAATTACATCATTGTAGATTTTTTTCCCCTCTTGAAAACAGTGGCTGGGCACAGTGTGTGGTGACAAGTCAAATACAAAGCAACACTCCCATCTTGAGTTGAAAAACAGAAAAGCAAGAAACCCTCACACTTTTGGTTAAAGCCCCAAAAAGATGGATGATGATTAAAAGTACAAACACTTACATGTGATGTGATGTGACTGGTCCCCAACGATCATCCAGAGCAAAGTGTGTAAGTTACATAGAAAACATGAACTACAATTTGCCGCAACTTTTATGTATTTTTTATGGATATGTGGTGAGTCAGGATTACTACACACATGTGGAGATGGATGTAATTTATAATATAATAAATTGTACTTATTTTTCTAGTCTAATTCTAAACAGTTTCACAATGTACCTGTTCTTCTTGGCAGTAAAACAAAGGGAAACATTTGGAGTTGTTGCTATTTATAGGTTAATGTGCTGTTATTTTATCACCTGACCACCTGAGATCAAATGGGGCTGAATGTGGCCCCTGAACTAAAATGAGTGTGACACCCCTGGTATATACAGCCTCAGAGTTATGAGCACTATCCTTTTAAAAGATCCCCACATCCCACAGCTGTCAGGATCAGGATCAGGTGGCCCTCCTCTCTGTGGTTGAATCAATGCACCCACATTATAACAGAGCCTCCTGAGTCGGACTCTGGCTGCAGGCCACACACACTCACTGATGTCCGAACCAATTGGATAGATAGTTAGTTAGTTAGTTAGTTAGTTAGTTAGTTAGTTAGTTAAGATGGAAACAATGTGGCAGTAATGAAAACAATTATAACAACAAAAGAATACATTTACACACACACACACACACACACACACACACACACACACAAACACACATTTATACATTTTTTTTAATGTAACTTTTACGTCCACTTTACATTTCCAAGCAAAAAATTAGATTAGCTAGTTTAGCCAAATGCTAACTCCAGTTTCCCTCCACAAACCTGGTTTAATGTAATAACAGTAAGTGAGCAGTAGCTACATGAAGCCGACATACACAGGCTGATAGTTTAAGTTATTCTCTAACACAGGAAGTTGTTTTGTTTATATCCAACATGTTTTTATCCACTTTTTGCCCATTTTAACCCAAATTGTATAGTTTTCACCCAAAATGTGCTTGTTTTCACTCGGTATTTTGTTATGTTTACAAAACACTGTATTATTGTTGTTGTTTTTACCCATGATTGTGTTATTGTTACTGAGTAATTTGTTGTTTTTACCCAGAAATGTGTTGGTTTTCTCCAACATATTATTATTTTTCTCCAGAATTATTTTTACTCAATATTTGCTCATTTTCAGTCAGTATTTTATTGTTTTTACCCAAAATTTAGTTGTTTTTATCCAAAATTGTATTATTTTTATTCAAACGGTTATCGTTTTTGTCTTTGTTTTTTTTTCATACCCAAAATTGTATTGTTTTTACTCAACATTTGCTTTTTTGACTCAGTATTTTTTCTACTAATTATTATTT
>OOFC01050661.1:0-15198 GCA_900323345.1 Pseudochromis fuscus | reverse complement strand
CCGGCACTTACCCCCCCTCCTGCAGAGCCAGTATCTGACTCGGCTCCCTCGCTGCTTTAAGAGCGACGTAGCTAACTGTGGAATTTCCTGTCACCTTCCAGAACTTGATCTGATCTCTCCAGTTGTGCAGTGAGAGGACACACCAAGTAAAAACCACTAAGTGCTGCTTCTTTGTCACTGAGTAAAGCTCTTCGCCAAGACACTCGGGCTTCTAGTTAAGTGGTGGTAAATTTGGCGCAATCATCCAGTGGAGTGTTTATTTTTTGTTGTTGTTTTCTTAGAGTTTCACACATCAAATTAGCACGAGCAACTTCCAAACGCCGCGCCCCTGTAGTGGGCCTGGCTTGAAGGTTTTGCAGATAGGGTGCAAGCTTGACTAATGCATGAACGCCTAAACTTCACTGTAAAGTCTCGATATGCTGTGATGTGATTTATTTTGAAAGCTTCATAGAGTTACAGCACGATGCTTCCCCCCCAACGCACGAGCAGAACCAGTGAGCTTTAAACTTTAATTGATATTGGTGGTATCAACAACAACAACAACAACAACCCACCACAGCTAATGAACAGTGTGTCCACATTTCACTCTGCCGCCCTCAAACTAGAAGCCTTGATAACTTGAAAGAGAAGATATTAATTCTCTTCTTATTCACATCAGCTCAGTGATTTGTGAGTGATTCCTCATTTTTAAAAATCAAAGTACAATATTTTTAGCCTCATACAGAAACCGTAGCCGTTTCCTTCACCAGAACCAGCACCAGCCTGGAGACAGGACCGGCACTGCTACAAAGACACCATCACTGCTCATCCACTCACAGGCATGAAGAGATTATTTTTGCATGTGTCAATCCTAAATTAAGTTTATTTACATCCACACCACTTTCAAATCACACACACCTAAATGCTTGTATTCAGGGTTCAGTCATAACCAGTATACCTCTTGTGATCTCTGCTGAACAGCATCACCTGTTAACCATACGCAAAAATCAACTCGTTAACCTCGGCCCAGGACGCAGTTTCATGAAGCTGTGATTTACTTCTGCAGGAGTTGTGCATGCAGAGCCTCACACAGGGCCAGTGAAGTCCACAGGTGGTGTGGACATCCCCACAGTTCATGAGGATATTTGTCGACTCACTGGGTCACTCCAGAGGGAATATCAAAGCCTTTCCAAAAATCTATTGAGCAGTTAATGGTGCTCAGATGCAAGTAATCTGCACATTAACCTGCCACTTAGTACAAAAAATAATTCTTGCAGTGATGAACCCCGGGTGTAACATGCAAAGTAAAAACTAGCATGTGGTTGGTTGCATCATGTCATTATAACCATGATGATGATTTTATTTTTGTGCATTTTGAAGGCCAGTTTAACAGTCACCCTGTGAACAGAAGGTGGACTCTGCTAATTGAAACTATTCCGTGTTATTGATAATTCCACGAGTGTGCTCTCATTGTAAAATGTGAAGGATCGCCACGTGTACTAACAGATTTGATGTTTTTCATGATTCAGATCATAACATAGTCACACTCTGTTCTTTTAGGGATATTTTGTGTCTGATGTGTAATTTGTGCTGCATAACCCCGCCCTCGTTACATGCATCTGCAGTCAATCAGTAGCAGCTGAGACTGTGTGTTTACATTTTGTCCTACAGTGTGTGCTGCCCCATACAAATGGTTAATCATTATTTAAACTCAGTTCAAAGTCCTAACGCTCACTGTTCATTCAACAATGGAAACAGTATGTGGGATGTTGGTGCACTTATTTTTCACCAAAACTACAACAACATATAATTCAATCAGTCGGTCTTAAAGTTAGACCTAATTGAAGTAATGTAATTTGTTTCCATTGGTATTTTTTACTGTGGATTTAATACCAGTTTTACACTAATTTTAACAAAAGACATTTAAATTAAGGGCACTTAAAAGTTTTGAAATATGAGTCTGGACCTTAATCTGCATCAAGCTACACAAAGTAAATGACAATCATGTGGATACTGTGCAGAGAGGAGCTGAATAACAACTGTGTAACTGCACCATGTTGCCACTCAACCACCTGTGAGCAAACACACCATCATTACTTGAATGTGTGCATGTGCCATCTGAATTTAATCCTGCAGAATTTAAATGGAAACAAGTGATGATCCTGTTGCTCAGACACAGGACTCGCTCTGACTCCTCTGCAGAGGTAATAATCAGTAATCACCGTATGGACTGACTGCATCATCAAACCTCAAAATCACACAGATGTGGAGCTCAGTTTATTATTTCAAAGGGGCTTAAATCTCACATCAGTGCGAAGAAATTATAATCACAGAGTTCACCTAATTGCTGAAACTGAGTGTAAAAAAAAAAACACCCTCAAAGTTCTCGTGTGTCGAATGTATGCGGCTGCATTTTAGCTCTTTAAAAACCTCAAAAGTTCAGATGAATCCACTTTCAGATGTGATGCTTTTGTGACTGTGTATACAAGTGTATATGTATAATACAAAATAATATGTATATATTGTATGTGAAAGATTTACAGGAAGATACCATGCTCTTTCAAAATACAGTATTATTTTCTGAGAGATATATTTAGATTCTGTAAGTAATCTGCTCTACTGTCAGAATAAACAATAAACTAACATGGATACGACCCTTTCTTCTTCTTAATGTGGATGTATGCTGAGATATCTGATGTGCTGTCTGTGTTTGTTATAACTGGTGACAAACAGTTTGATACTTGCAACAGACTGAACACAAACACACACTGTGTACAGAATGGACAAACAACAGGATGAGTGAAGCCAATGGTGAGGTGAAAAAAGTGCAGTACTCCTGATGGCCACTAGAGGCTGGCTCCAAAAAAACTCTGGATCCAATTGACTTCAGTTCAAAAATGTTCAATCCTGAAATATTCAGTCAGTGGATTTTTTTCCACAAGTCGTCCAGATGTGATTGGATAAAGTCAGCTCTTCTTCTCCATCTGAAAATCATTTAGTGTTGGTTACTCTGATTGACAGGTCTGGGCTCCAATGAGACCAGCTGTGAACTCCTGTTGGGCAGTGTCCTCAGGTTCATGTCTGAATATGGTCACTTCTGGCTTCAACAAGGCGACGTTCAAATGTCAAACTCCTGGCTTCAAAATAAAAGTCCACAATCCACCGGATCATGTTAGCTTGTCTACTCTATACACAGTCTGTATATGGAGTTGGTGCTTTATCCTACAAATACTTTCTCTATTTTAAATTTTGTGTCTTGCTTTTCTGCAGTAAAACAAAACAGTCCCAGCTGGTGGATCAGGTGAGGACTGGCTGTGAGCTGCAGTGACAGTGGCTGTGCAGATGGATGCCACAGCTCCCCTCCTGCTCACCACACTGCTCACAGCAGATTGCTTGTGGAAGGACCCTTTAACCACGGCACAGAGACTGGGGAAAATAGCAGCATACCAGGCATTCTGGGGATTGTTTTGTCTTCTGCGGGTCTGACAGTCAGAGACTGCTGCCACTCTCAATGGAAAACAATGCTGCGTTGGCTACATCTGATAACAATGCTGCGCACTGATAGCTGTGCCTGTAACTGCCTGCAAGTGAACGCTGGGAGAGCAGTGTTGGAGGCTCACAGAATTAACATGATGATGGTGAAGATGAGGTGCATGTTGCAGGGAAGAGAAATCACTGCAACAGCTGCTGTGTCTACTACAGTTTTCATCTTATAGTCCAATCCAGTAAAGCACTGTCTTGTATTGCACAGTATTGTGTGCATTAATAACATCTTGGGAGCCAAAACACAGAGGCAAACATAACAGCTCACTCAGGAGAAGGGGGAGGGAGGGAGCTCTGAATTATATGTACTACATCTGGAAATGATAGGATAATGGAGTGAATTAAACATGGTTGTCATGGTTGCAGTTTCCCCCTCTGAGGACTGAAGTTTCAAGGGGAGCTTTCGACACACACAACACCAACCATCAGTTATTTAGTTAGTTGTCTGTATTTGTGTTGTTGTAGAAGCTAATCATGCACGGAGGATTTGATTATTCTTAGACATAAAACAGATGACACATCATAATCACGCTGATTACACAAGGTAATTATCTGAATTTACAACAGATTGCATTCACTACATTTACAATTATTCAGCAGCAGATGATTTTGTCTAAATGAAGCCACTGCACATGAAGGAGAAGCTCAAAGTATTGTGTAAAAACACTCACACAAGCACCACAAGGCTGCAGGTGCATGAAGCAAGACCTCACAAACAAAACTATATAATAACAGTAATTCATTTTAAAGCAAAGGGATGCTGGGTACAGTGTAAATGAGCTGTTTCAATTGTCGCGAAGTGTACCGGGAAAAGCTCTTAACTGTGCAGGCATCTGTCTGGAAAGGGGTTGATGCTGACATAGCACAGTGTTTAATGTGCTACATTAGACTTAAAGTTGTTTTTCTCCTTCAGAGTTTCAGCCAGACCAAAAGTATGAGGGTCAGCTTCAGACACACACACAGCAGGAGACAGCGTCAGACCACCTATGAAGACAGAACATTTGGCTCGCGGCTTTAAATGTTTTATTTGGCTGTCAACCACATTTCACACACAACCCTGAGACCGCCGCTGTTTTTCATAACGCGGGTAAAATCGAACGATGTAAAGACGAGAACAGGGCCGGACAGGGAACAGTGAGTATTTTGGAAATCCATCAGAAAGTGGGTGGAAGTGGATTGAAATCCCTGAATGAGCAAAGATCAGGAAGTACAGAGAGAAAGTGTCAGAGCTCTGGAGACTGAAGTTAAGATAATGTTAAAGAAACTGCAAGCATTTACATTTTAACTAGAATATTTTATATAATTATTTCTTGGTGAAACTCCACTTTGATCCTGTATTAAACTCTGCCTCTGTGACAGGTCTACTCAGAACGGGCTGTTTTTAGGTGCCTGTACCTTTAAGACGTTCAGCTCTGTTGCTCTGCAGTGACGTAATGACGCCGTCGCTGTAACCAGGAAGTCAGCGCAACGCGAGTAAACGAAAATGAGAGGAATCCAGTCCGCTGTGAGGATGACAGCCTGTGAAATGAAATGTGTGTGTTTTTACAACTCAAACCGATTTTTGCCTGCACTCATGTCGCGGCCAAACATCTCTTTAACGGAGAAATCCAAGAAGGCGGATCCTACACTTCCGACAGGACCAGACCACGTGGGATACTCTAGAGGGATTGGCTAATCCGTCCAGAACAGCTCACTTTACCCCAGGTATTTCTCTTCAGGCACCTCACAACAATGAGACGGTTTTAAAATCTCACTGCCGATTAGCTTGGAGGTAAACCAAATGCTAAACAGTACATGTAAAGACTTTAAAAAGTAGATTTTCCATAATATGTCTCCTTTAAAACTATTAACTTTACATTTGAATGTCTAAATTTGTTTCAGTTGCACAATACGATGGGAGGAAGAAAAGCAAAAGAAGTGATTCAAAGCTAAAAGCGAGAACATGAGAGTAGAAACGACCACAGTGTAAATAATCCTGTGCTGTAATCCCAAGATATTACAATAAAAACAGTCAAACACTGGCTGCTGGAGAAGAGAATAATGCAGCTACAGTTCCTTTCAGATGTGGGCAGTGCTGTCCTTGACATATTTGAAGTCTCCCACCATAATGACTCCTACAGAACAGAGCGGAGGCTTCAGGAAGGAGCCTTCATCTCTGACCCACCACATCACTTCAGCTCTGGGGAAACAAGTGGATTGGGGCAGATGCTTGAAAAACAACCCACCCTTCCTCTCTTGCCAATCCCCTTCTTTGCTTTTCCTCCTCAGAAAGCACAGCAAGAGGATTTAGAAAAATAGACTAACAATAAAATCCCAGCATCAGCTAAATATCAAAAAATGGCCCTGGACGCAGCGGAGGAGCTGGACCGGGCAGGATGTTCCACTCTGAGTTTGTGGTTGTGGCTGTGGGAGATGCTGCATTGAGCCAGCAGCACATCAGACTGGGTAAGTGGAGGCAGATGAGGGTGTCATACCCTCCCTCCTCGAGACCTCCCACTTTCACTCCCTCAACCACAAGCAGTTAAACCCCACAGCTTCCCATTAACAACATGGTGGTATTATCGTGTTCATTAGATGTCACTGTGAGAGGAAGTGCTGTACGTGTTTCACTTCATTTTTACTAAAGAGCAATATAGTATCATACATTCATGGTAGGATTTTATGGATATCATTATTTAAAAAAGGAGAGCTCAGCAAATGTGGATCGTATAATTGATTCATGTTTTTACAAAGTGAATCTTTATCCTGCTTTTTGGAGCAGAAAGTCATCACTTCACTAAACCATCCTCACAACCACATCACTCATTTGTCTGATTCCTGTCCCCTCAGAGCCTGTGAAATCACATTTTCTACACCTCACCAAACATTATTCACTGTCTGTGTCAGTGGGCCACCTAGTGGACATAAACAGGAAGTGCATCCTCTCTCAATCCTGAGCAGTGAAACATAATGTGTAACTTTGGAGTGATGGAAATCTTTAACAGACACTGAGATGGCGGGATGGTTTCCTTATCAATCTGACTAACTGGCAGCAGAGGATGTAAAACAGAACTAATCTACAGATCATTTTAATTTCTTCTGGTGGTTTACATCATTTCAGCCTCTGTGAGGATTTGCACAGTCCTGTTGCAGCTTGTACATTTTCCAGATGACACTCACAGTAACTGTAGCTACATCCTAAAATCCATCAGTGTCATCACTCTTTCTTCCAGACTTTTATTTTGTTAGGGTAGAGCTATGACATTAGTCTGCTCTCACTGGGCTTCAAACACTGACGTCACAGATGCTTCATTTCCCTGTACTGATGTATTTTGACCAAAGGTAGAACAAATATAACAGTTTTATCTGCTGTGCTCGAGTCCTGTGTTTGAATCCTGGTCACTTCATTAACTTGGTTTCCTCTCAGAGTAATGTTAGCTTTAATATGTAGCTCTTCTCTCTCTGACAGTCGTTAGCTCCTTTCCACCACACTGACCACTACATCCCCACTTTCCCCTTATCTGTGTGAAGTCATGCAGACTGAATAGCTCAGATTTCAGGTAGCAGGGAGAAAATCACATCATTCTGGCTCAGTGTGTGATCTCAGACTCTCTGCTCTCCTCAGTCTTCATATCAGCTGCTGAGTCGACCACAACTCCAGAGACCGCTCTCTGCTTTGCTCTGATGAAAACTCAGACTTGTTGGTGACTCTGGACTCTGTCACCGCTGCTCTGCTGCATCATAGTCCCACCTCCAACACCAGCTTCTCTGAGGCTTTATCATACTGTGGACCTCCAGCTACATCGGTTTAGGCTAGGATTTGTTGTATGACAGAATAACTCCACACAGATTAGTTTTCTGTGTTTCCCTTTCTACCTAACTACCTGTGGCGTTTCCCTTTCCCTTAAGAGGTCCTGTATTTGCCAGGCCACAGTTGTAAATAAATATGTTGTTATTCTGTTTTGCCAGGATAAATAAAGGTTAAATAAATAAATAAATAAATGATCTTGAGAGCATTTTAGAGCAGTACAACAGCCACAAACAGAAACCAGACCACTTAAGATGTGTGGGTTTACAAATAGCAAACAATAAAAATGATTTTTCTTTCACAAAAATCCAGGAAAACACAAATAATTGTGCAGTTGTACGGTAAATGACTGGGCAGGTTGTACTGCAATACACCAGTCTGGATGTATTAGTTAATATCATGAATATATTTTATTTAAAAAGAAAAAGGAGCAAAGCAGGATGATGCACACATCAGTCCAGTATAGTCTCCACTCACCAGGCCTGAGGTCTGGACACTGAGCTCTGTGACTCGCCCTCAGTCTGCTGCCTCTCTGTTGTTGTTCATATCACATTCAAAGCCCCGGAGCTGGTGCACAGTCCTGCCAAAGAAGCTGCAACCCCATACCTCCAGGCAGCCATCCAGCCTCGGCCTTGACTTCTCCCTCCCCTCTGGCTGTCTCCAGTTGAAGTGACCTTCCCTCTTTGTGAGGACCTGAACAGTTCTGTCCCTCAGAGGGAAAGTGAAAATCCTTCTGGTCATGGACCCTTTCCTCCTCTGCTTTTTATCACATGTCTGTTCCTAATCATCTCATTCAATTCAAGTCTCCAAAGTTTCCCTCGTCGTCATTTACAAATAAATGTACCTTTCTTTAATCATAGTAGGCTCATGGTGTTAGCATGTTACGCACAAGATAGTTGAATCAAAAGGATTATCTGGTATTTTTTGGTTTTACATCGACATCTTAACACAGTGTCTGCGTAATATCAATATATAAAGCTGGCAGATGGCGATTGGATGTCTGCGGTTATTGCAGGCATCTGGAGTTAATCCATCCCAGCTGTCAAAAAGACACTACACCAGCCAGCACCATATCAAACAGGTCTCCATAGTCACAGTTTGGACACATGAATTAGTAGAAATGATGTTAATGTTACTCCTTGCCCAGCAGGAAGGAGTCTGTTCAGTTTCCCACTTATTGAGAGTGAAGGCTTACAGTTTTCTCAGCCTCATCTCAATCTGATTGTACTATTGACCATGCACATTAAAAAGGCAAGAATCAATAATCCATCTATTTTACAAATATATAGACGGAAAAACAAGGTCATGGGCAGTGTGTTTACACGACCCTTAAGGCTAAGAGCTAGGTGGACAAATACGAGTGGTTTCCATAACAACCCAGTTAGGTCAAGACAAAATCCACCGTGCATGTATTTGCTGATCAAACTTTTCCTCGTGTTGAAATAGGTCACTTCAAAACAAACAAGCCTGGGATCTCACAGTGAGCAGACACAGAGGAGAGGATCTGCTGAAGCATGGTGACGGACCTCGGGTGACAGATCATCTCTTGCCTTTCTGTCTCTCCCGCCCTCCTCTCATCTCCAGACAGGGTTGGGCCAAACAGCAGGTGGTGCAGAAGAGAAGCCCGGACATGGGATTTACTAATCTCTGGCTCTTTGACTTCTGCACCAGACAAGCATGGAGGAGCAATAAATCCCAAATTTACAGTAAGTGTAGTTTTTGACATCTTTGCTACGAGCTGGAGTCATGTTGTGAAGCTTTTAGGTCAAATTATGTCTTGATGATGATCAGTGAAAATATAGGCGATGCTCTAACTATACTGTGATTTAAACTGAACAAGGTGACTGCTCAGTTTCAGCATGAGTGGGAGATTTTCCTCATGTTTTGTGAATTCTGTTGCACGAGTTGTGTATTATGTCATCAGCTAGTTGCTAATGTTTCCCTAGTTCACGCCACAAGAGCCTGACTGTTGTTTCTCAGACTCATTTTGAATCTGACTTTGGTTGGAAATGTGCAGATCTAAACAAAGTAACAACACAAAACAGAATATCTGAAGATTTGTGTTTCCAATAAGACAATTTTTAGGTGATTTCTTTGGACAACAGGAATGTTTTGGCCAATATTAGACAATAGACTGTGACCTAGGTTATATGAAAATACCATTCATGATGTATAGTTTCTTCTTGAAAAGCAGAAGTTTAAAGCAAACACTTCAAAGCTACGATGCACGTTTTCCTGAGTAAGGATCCGAGGCTCTTCATACATTTATTCTGTGTTGTTTTCATGTGCATGTCCTGAATTACAGCTGTGAAGAGTACTTTTAATAAGAGTGCATTAATATTGCAGAGGGTTTCCTCTGGTGGAAATAAAACCCTGAGGGCTGTGAATGTTTGCTAAAGGTCATGCTTGGCAAACTTCTACCTCCAGGGAGAGTTTTGGAGGCTGAGCATCATCAACAAAGACGAGGAGAGTTACTAATTTGTTGTGAATAAAAAAAAACTTTGTATTAAATGCCTTCAAAACTGAATGTGATGTGTTTCAGCCATCAAACAAGCAGAGGTTTGTTAAATGTTAATGCCAAATATTTTTTCATCTTGCGGATTAATAGTCATTAACGGAGGACAAACTGGTTTGAGCAAGCTTGGATTGGCTGAGGATTTTAAAGGAGGTTTTCAATGCATCTGTTTAAGTCTGAAGCTTGAATGTTAATGTGCTTACTTAGCTGTCTGCCGTCCCTTTTATAAAAGCTCTCATCTCAGTGTGTTTGTGCAATTTCCACATTTAATCTGGAGTTACTGACTTTTCTGAATTTGTAAAAACCAGAATCATAATCACAATAATGACTTTTCTTCTTCTTCTTTTCATTTCCTGATTATTTTTGCTTTCTCCTCCGCTCCACAGCTCAGGTGTAGTGTCTCTGGCTGAGCTGCATAAAGATGTGAATGAAGTTGGAAAGACAAAGCGGCTCTCACATCAGATGACACTACAGAGGAGACAGAACGCCACGCTCTAATCTCAGGACCGCCGTTTGGACAGTGAGTCATCACCGGAAGAGGCCAGAGGCGGCTCGGAGACATGGAGGTGCTTCTGAATTGCATCAAGAATTTACTGGTAGATGAAACTTGATGTCGACATGGGGTCAGACGAGCCGTAAATGCTTAGCATGTCAACACGGCATCAATGAGTCACCCTTCAAAGAGACAGAAGTGGGAGCTGACACGGTGTAATGATGTAGGAGCTACAGGTGACTTACATGTGGCGTATGATTTAAGACGGGCCGAGCACAGCCAGCATGGAAGGGCAGACAGCCTCTCTGGTCTGGATATATGTTAACACCACAGAACAACTGAACACTTCATTCGAGTACAACACGACTGATTTGAGTGAAGACTCAGACAAATACCAGTCGTACATTATAGGTCTCTTCCTCTCCTGCCTGTACACCATCCTCCTTTTCCCCATTGGATTTATTGGTAACATCTTGATCCTGGTGGTGAACCTCAACCACAGGGAGAAGATGACCATCCCCGATCTCTACTTTGTCAACCTGGCTGTAGCTGACCTCATCCTGGTGGCAGACTCCCTCATCGAGGTCTTCAATCTGAACGAAAAGTATTACGACTACGCCGTCCTTTGCACCTTCATGTCCTTGTTCCTGCAGGTCAACATGTACAGCAGCATCTTTTTCCTCACGTGGATGAGCATCGACCGGTACATCGCCCTGGCTAGCTCCATGAGCAGCAGCACACTGAGGACTATGCAGCACGCCAAGCTCAGCTGCGGCCTCATCTGGATGGCCTCCATCCTCGCCACCCTCCTCCCCTTCACCATCGTGCAGACCCAGCACAGGGGAGAGGTGCACTTCTGCTTCGCCAACGTCTTTGAGATTCAGTGGCTGGAGGTGACCATCGGCTTTTTGGTGCCCTTCTCCATCATTGGTCTGTGCTACTCCCTGATTGGCCGAATCCTCATGAGGTCCCAGAAGCACCGTGGACTGTGGCCACGGCGGCAGAAGGCGCTGCGCATGATTGTGGTGGTGGTTCTGGTGTTCTTCATCTGCTGGCTGCCAGAGAACGTCTTCATCAGCATCCAACTGCTGCAGGGCACGGCCGACCCGGCGCAGAGGACTGCTACCACCCTGTGGCACGATTACCCACTTACAGGCCACATTGTTAACCTGGCAGCGTTCTCCAACAGCTGCCTCAACCCCATTATCTACAGCTTTCTAGGAGAAACCTTCAGGGACAAGCTGCGGCTCTTCATTAAGCAGAAGGCCAGCTGGTCAGTAGTGAACCGCTTCTGCCACCACGGCATCGATTTACACCTCCCGGTCAGGAGCGAGGTGTCAGAGGTGTGACTGCTGTAAGAGAGACAATTATTATTATAACACTGACTCCACAAACTCCTTCATATCAAAGTTTTATATCAGTTTTCTTCAACTGTTATTTAGCTTTGCCTCGTACGGTAGTTGTACCCGTGTCTCAGTTCACCCGCTCACCTTCTGAACAAAAAACACCAAAGCACCAAGAATGTAGAAAATGACCCGATGTGTGTTTCTTTTTTGTACATAACAAATGCACATACAGTTCATAAAAGCTATTTTCATGTTAATCTGCACATTTGATTGTTTTCTTTAAGTGTATTTTTTTTCCCCAAAAGTTATCTCTGTGGTGATGCAGGCAACAAAAAGGATCCATTCACTTTAAAGTTTAAAAAACGTCACAAGTAAACAAACAGCACATGTTCACCATCCACACCAAAAAGACGATGACAATTAGTGTAACAAGTGTTTCCTTTAGCATCACAGTTTTTTTGTTCACAAATTTATTTATTTAGAAATTAAGAAAAGGTTACTTTTCAGGAAAATAAATAAGAATGTGTTCATAAATACAGGATTTTCTAAAAAGAGACCAAGCAAAATTGAAAATAAACCCAGATGCTTTTGTGCATATCTTAAGACCAGTGTTGGGGGTAACGCGTTAGTTAGCAACGCGTTAGAGTACTCAAATTACTATTTTGGACTAACGAGTAACGTAACGCGTTAGTCTCGTAGTTCCCTGTAATCTAGTACTAGTTATTTTTTCTAACCAGTAACGCATTAATGTGGGAACTTGACTCTTCTTCGGTGACACTGAAGTGCAGCAGCGGAGAGAGACACATGTGAGCATGCGCAGTGTGTGTTCTAGAACTTTACCAACATGGCGGAGCTGTCAGCGAGCGCGAGCGCATTTACAGCGTGGAAATGTGCTTGTTGCGCGTCGCTATGGTGACGCGCACAGCGTGCATTTATGCTGCGTTCCATTTGTCCTCGGAAGTCGGAGCTCGAAATGACGTCACATTCCAGTTGAATGCGTTCGGATACAGTCGGAAAAAAAGATGGCGGCGTCCATAGAAAATACCCTCGCGCTGGTTATGGCTGTTAACAGTTACATTTTCCATAAAGACACTCAAGTACATGTAACTCAGTAAATGTAACCGAGTTCTACCCGCCTCTGGTGTTAAACTATTACTACATCTACTACAGGAAATTTACGTACGTTTGTACCGGCTTCAGGAGCTAATGTTTTTAGCATTAGCACGCCAGTTGACATTGGAATTCTCACTGACCATGGTATAAACCGGTATACATTATAATTATTGGTAACGTATGAGTACTCTAACGCGCTACTCCTAAAATAAAGAAACGCAGTAACGTCATTAGTTAGATTTTTAGACTGGTAACGTAGTAACTTAACGAGCTACATAACAATGTTACAATGACAATGGAGCAGCAGAGATCAATTAATCATCAGTCAGTGGAGAGCAGCTCAGATCTAATGAACCTTTTAAATTCAACATAAATCAAATGAAAGTTTCCAACATCTGGATTTTTTTCTGAATTTATTCTTAGAAAATTCTGTTCACCAACACGATCAGAACTTTTCTTTATAATAAATGAAACTTTTATTTTGATATAAAACACTGAGATGACTCACCCTCCGTCACCTCGTCACTGACCCAGATAAACCACAGACTTGCTGCTGTCCTGCTGCTGCCGTGGTCCAGATTTAAACAGCAGCTGAATGAAAAAGCTGTAAGTGATGGAGGTGAGGCAGCAGCATCATCCACGCTCTGCGGCTGTCTTGGTCCCAGCCTAATCCCACATTAACGGGCCATCAGGCCGGCGTGCAGATTAACTGGTGTTCAACGGCGAAGCGGGTCAGCTCGCTGTGTGCCGAGGCTGCGAGGCACCGAGGGCGACGTCAAAAGTTCAACAGCATCTTTTTTATTTAGAAAAATATATCGTGTGACAGAACGAAGCATTGAACTGGATTAATGACTGACTGGGAAACAAAGCAGTGGCCGGGACATCCTTCATCTCTGTCAGCCAATCAGAGCACAGCATTTACAGATACATGTATAAACTGACACATGTGATGTACCTGGAAGAGACACTTTGACACTGTTCCCTCCCCATCCACCACCCAGCATATGGCGATCACACACACCCGCCACACTTCCTGTATGGAGACAGATTATGTCCATGTGAGGTGGGGGGGGGGTCCATCCATCCATAGGAGGCAAAAGCAATGAGAGTGTCCCACCATTACTCTGCAGCATCCACAAGCAGCCGCCGCACTGAGTCCCGTGCAATAAGAAGATTAATGCATTTATGGAGAAAGCTGCAGAATCGACATTTAGAGCTGAATGGATGGAAACGAGCAAAGAGGACATCTGTTGAGGAGATAACTACAGGAGCTCTGATCTCTGTCAACTTTACACAAATAGATGTGAATGTAAATACAAAAAAAACACTCCTAACAGACTATGTAATGCTATGAATATTACATAATATTAATTAAAATGGAGTATTATGCAACAAGAAGTACATGTTCACATTTACATTTTCATCACAGTGAGAAATGAATCCTGTAGCTTCAGCAGAGCCGGTCGCTAACGAGGAGGAGATCATGTCTCACACATGCAGTTTGTCTCTTATGTAAGTGTTTCCTCCACAGGTCGGACACACTGCTGTCAGATAAAGTCCTGTTCACACTGATCGGATCACAAGTGGACAACGGAGACACATCTGTGTTTAACATCCATCCATCGTCCATACCTGCTGATCCGGTTGGGTCGGAGGGGACGGGAGCTGGAGGCGGGACAGGTCAGCTGTCCATCACAGGACCAACACAGAGACAGGCGCTCACACTCACACCCACGCTCAGTGGAACCACTTCAAAACCTGAGTCAAGATTTAAACCCAGGACCTGCGAGGTGCTCACTGCTGCCCCCTATGTTTAACATGCATGTGGTCGGATGTCACTATGGCAACGTGAGGGCCCGTGCACAGTGAGCACGTACCTCGCAGGAAGAGGGTGTGTGAAGAGTTACAGCAACAGAGGAGAAGGTGAAATGATTCGTGTTGCAGCTGGAGACTGAACAGCAGCAGGATTTTCTGTCATGCATCAGGACACGTTACACTACAGAACATATGTGGTCACATGTGTCCCAGACCCGTCCACATGTGGGGCGAGTGATCGGATCTCTTGGTGCTCGTTCACACTTGTATTTACTGCTGTCCACTTGTGATCCGATCACCAGAGACACATCTTAAAACCAGGTGTGAACAGGGCTCACATGATGTTCAGTCCCCACATCCTCCATTTGGCAGAGCAGACTCACACCAGCGAGCACACATGCATCAGAGGCCACGCCCCCACACTCATCTCTCATCTCATTGGCAGTTTGAAAACCTGTGGGTCAGGAGGTGAAAACGTCCACGTAGTTCTCCTCATGTGCAGGACAGACAGAGGTGAACATCTGCCTGGCTGAACAAGCTAAAGATAAGCCACGCCCCCATGAAGCAGCTCAGCGATTGGCTCGCCTGGGCCCGTCGCCCTCCGACC
>OOFC01050659.1:0-11443 GCA_900323345.1 Pseudochromis fuscus | reverse complement strand
GCTGGTCCACAACAACCAGCCGTTAACAAGCTAGCTGCTGTTAACAAACTACTGTTACCCTGTTACTATCAGTCCATGAAAAAATTATTTTTTTCAGCGGATATTCTAGTTACAACATGATTGAGTTAACAAAGCAGTGTTGCATCGCTACGTGCGGTATTTATTCAGTTTTGGAAAATTACGATGTCCTTACTGGTCTCATATGACGGTGAAGTGCACCCTCACTGTAATAATGTTGAAATGGAGGAGTTATCGTGTGCATACAAGTGCTGTTCCTGGTTTTACACGTTTACACTGAAATCCAGAGCCAAAACCGTATTTTCATTACTTTATTCTTCTACTATCGCTAGCTGTGTTTCTACCGTCGCCCCCTCCGGCTTCTAGCGTAGTCGCTGCTTAATTGGTGCTGAGTCTGGTCCAGCAAAGAAGTGGGGCCTGAGGTGGCCCCTGTTTTAGCAGCTGGAGGTGGTTCTTGCGGCGGTGGAAACACAACAAACTGGGGCTAAGTCAGGAACTGGCCCTAGAACCTGTTTGGTGGAAAAGGGGTAACAGCAGCACTGAGCTGCATACACAGCAAAGTAAGCATTTACCTGGACTGAAGAGTTAAAGTAATGCAAGATTTTAAATGAACTCTGTGCTGTAACAAATATTTGATGAACATAAGCATCCTGCTGTGTTAAAACAGTTTGCAAACAACAGTTGTGCACAGCTCCAACCAACTTCAGTATAAGTAGCTATATAAACAAAACTACAACAGCAAGGACAAAGAAAAAGCTGTAAAACAGTCCAACCCTTTGTGGCTGTGTAAAATCTGCTTCTGCCAGAAATAAACCTCCATATCAGCTGTGATCACGTGCTACACGCCACCCTGTCTGAATCCACACACACATCCTGTAGATTGTGTACCAACCTTGACTCAATGTGTATGGTGTCAAATCATAACCCACCATCAGACCTGTGTTGTTAAAAGCAAAGGTCAAAGTTTTATCACAGTTTTTATTGTTGTTTGGACTTTGTATTTCATCTCCAAACATGATGAAACTGCAGTTGAATTGTCTAAAGAAACAGCTGGTTTGCTGCTTTGACAGGAGTCCAAATATAAGACTATCACTGTCAATGATTGTAGCCAGATATCTTTGTTTTATCATGAATGTCCTCTTGTGTAGAGTTTAGTATGCAGCCTATTACATAAAAGCTTTTCTTCTTTCTAAGAGCCACTATTTCTCCCGTTTTCTGCTCCTCCTTCACTCAGAGAGGTCAGTACTCTGCCCTGCTTTTCCCAGCACTCCACACCTTTAACTCAAGATAATAAACCTGAATCTGAACCAGGAAACAGGTTTGATCTGACAATACCTCTCTGATAACTGCAGCTAAAGTCTTACAGCAAACAATATGTTGTAATGTCGGTTTCAGTGCAGATTAAAGTGACCGCCACTAAAAGCAGTGATCCATCTGTCTGTTTGGATCTGAATGTTGGGCTCAGCCAAATCCTCTGACCCTCAATAACCACAACGTCATAGATGAGACTCCATCATCTGTTTATTTGGTGGTGGAGTCAGAACCTGCTAACTGCACAGCTGTGGTTAGTCACAGTAGATTCCTATGGCTGTTAGCTTCAACTAGCACCTCTGCAGCACATCATTACTAATAGCTTAAAAAAAGGTACTTGAAGCATCCTACAAAATTCCTACATCATGCTACTGTTCATGGAAGCAGATTAGTTTGAGGCTGTTTGTAAAGGTATTACAGGGGTTCCTGTAATTAATTCATGATTTTTTTTTCTTTACATCAAAGGCTCCAGACCCCAAAATGATGATGGTTGAAGCTAAAAAACAAACAAACAAACAAGGAATGCTACAGCAGGTCCTTCATCCCAACAGCTGTCAGACTCTTCAACAATAGTCTAAATCAGGGGTCCCCAACCTTTTGGGCACCACGGACCGGTTTAATGTAGGCATTATTTTCACAGACCGGCCTTGAAGGTGTGGCAGATAAATACAGCAAAAATAAAATAAACATTCGGCATAAAAGCTGAATGTTTACACTTTGCAAAGAAACTCTCCAAATACTTTTTTTTTTTTTTTACTCATTTTCGATAGTTTGCGGACTTATTTTTTGGGGTGTCTGATCAAGTGACCGAGACAAGCGTATTGACATGTCAAGAGGCACAGACGAAAGTTATGTCGGAGAGAATCTGGTCGTTTTTCAAAATAAAACGTCTTTCAGACTCTAATAAAATCAATACAATTGAAATTATAGATTACAGAAACCATCATATTCTCAGCCACTCACTACATAGACTCACATTAAAAACACACACAACATACTGATCCATGGCTTGTTTTGCACTGCTGGTTCTCATAAATAAATAAGTGTACATTTTTACACCCACACGTACATACACATATACATATATGTATGTATGTATGTGTGTGTTTATGTATAGTTCTGCTGATTTCCATATTTTTAAGTCTATACCTTTGTAATTGTGTGCATTTTTGTTAAATTCTTTTTTCTGCACTTCTTATTCAATGTTTCTCTTATTTTATCCTTTTTTTAATGTTATTTTTATTTTATTTTATTTTATTTTAGGAATTTCAGTATTTTTTTTATTCTACTTTGCACTTACTTTTTTTCTGTTTCTGTTTTTCTGACAGTCTTCCCAAAAATGATTCCCAAATCACAGGGACACTGATAAAGGGTCAACTTCCACCTCGATATGAAAATAAAACCATGTCAGCAAGTTAAAGCCCCTGAGAGTAATTTTCCCACCATACAGGAAATTCTTACACAAGACTCTGTGGATTTATAAATGGCTGTAAACTGTTAAGAAATAAGCAATAAAACTGTGTATTATTTCCTTCTGATCATATTCAGCTTGTTTCCTTGATTGAAGCAGTGATATAAGGTTTCTGTTTGATAAGTGCTGCAGATTTACAGGAACAATAAAGAGACTTTAGTCCACTCTGATCCCTCAGATGTCCTTACATCACAAATGTCCTTACACAGGTAACTACTGACAGGAAAGAATGACATCACAAACCAGAAGGACTTCCTTCAAGGAACCAGTATTATAGTAATAGTCTGAAGCCTGTATGGTTTGAGTTGCTTCAATATTTTCAGGGACCGAATCCATGACAACGATAAGCTGCTTTCATTAGGAGTAAGTACAGATGAGCTGAAAATACACAGCATACAAAAAGCATAGAAAAGCAGAAGTTTTGAAATCAGCTGCAGGTGTCAAATGTGCATGTCTGGTCATGCATCAGTATTTGGGGTGTAAAAAAAATATCAATACACATCAATATATATATTGTGATATTTCATGACGTGAGACTCCTCTCCTCTCACTGGACAAAAAGGTCATGTGATGCCTCAGGCTTTCAGGTGTGCCCACTAGCTTAAGGTAGTCATCAGTATGTGGTGAGGGCTGAATCATGGTAAATAAAACCTGCCCCGTGGTATTCAAACTGATGTATGGACTTATTTTGGCCGTGAAACGAGTTGATGCACTGTTCAGAATTTAATTTATAAGTTTACATAATCCTTCCTTCACAGGCTTGAGTTTATTTTTTTTACTTAAACAGGCAGAGGTTAATTCCTCTGTTCAGAATGAGATTGCACATTAAGAAGTACTAAGATGTAGGATGATACAGGAAGTGCAACACAAATGCAGGTCTACGTGTTTTTGTTTCTCTTTTATTAGATGTATATTCTGAACATTGATCGTACTCTACCGTAGGTACTTTTTACTTATTGAGGTAGATGTTATAGGAACTGTTAATGCATCAAAATAAATTTCATTTGTTTGTACATATAACATCTTTATGACAGTTAGGATTTTTTTTGGAAAGAAATCAATATATTGCCTTGCTTAAAGGATCCCATATCGCATTGTATCGTATCTCCACCCCTGTATCGGGATATGTATCATATCGCCAGATTCTTGCCAGCACAAACCTCTAATCAGTGTGATGGTTCAATGGCAGCATGTACAGTAATATAACATCGACAGCTGATACGACTGATCTGTGCAGGTGTATTGAAGTGTGAGGGGTCATTCTGAATGCAGGCCCTTTAGAGGTTATTAAGTTTTATTTAAAGATATACTTCATGTAAGTACAGTCAGTATCCAGGCCCCTTCATTACTTTTTACACACCTTTGAGAGTTTATATTGATTAAATAGCTTTCCCCATCAATCAACACGCAACAACCCATAATGACCAAATGAAGACTGTTGTTTAGACATTTCAGAACAAAATCACAATCTGTGGCTTTGTCCATGTCCATGTCCTTGTCATTGTAAGGACAAAAAACACTGTGGCCTAAATTATTGTAAAATGGGAGAAACATGAAACCTCCAAGACTATTTGAACCTGTTTGCACTGGTCAGGGAGGTGAACAGTCTCTCCAATAGAGTTTTAAATGTTCTCTCCAGAAAGACCATCTCATCAGTCCTCCATTAAGATGCCTTTATGGGACCGAAGACTCTGAGTAAAAGACTCAAATGCCTAATGACATTTAAAGGACTATTGGAGCGTGAAGAAAAGATCTGGTCTGATGAGACAAAAACCTTTATAAGCGTTTATTGAACTGTAAGCACTTACCATCCTTACAGTGCAGCATGGTGGTGGAAGCATCATTGTGGTATAGTTGCTCAGCTGCAGAGAGAGAGATGGGGCAGGTTGGTTCAGGAAGCAGTGCCAGGCGTGGTGATTAGCACAGGGTCTCCCTCTCCTGCAGCAGGGGCTGTAACACAGGTCAGCTGGTGCTAGAGACGATGCTGGAGAGGATCTGAACAGTTTGTGTTCATTATTGAGCTAAAACCATCTTTGTGAGTATTGTGTTTGTATGTTCTGCTGGAGCTCGCCGCACGAAGGAAAGTGCATGGACTAAAACATGTATATGTTTGTTAACCAGTGTGGTAATCAAATATATCTGTGAAGACAGAAGCTCTGTTTGTGTCTGAATCTGTGGTGGGGGAACCCTCTGTGTCAACCACTGCTACAATCATGGGCTTCTTCTCAGCATGACAATGACACCAAGCAAACAGCTACTGTGGAGAGACCTGAAGATGGCAGGCCACACATGCTTCCCATCCAGTCTGGTTTGAGACTCAAAATGGGATAAACTGCCCAAGAAAACTCTACAAAGTAAATGTTGTAAATGAAGTGCTGAAAGAGTGAAGGGGCCTGAATACTTCCTGGAATCTTATTACAGTAACATAATACCACTGTTAATATGTTCTGAAAATTCTGCTGATACACGTTTCATAATTGCACAGGGGAAGCGTGCTGGGCCCATAACCCTGAGGTGGATGGATCGAAACCATCCCCTGCTAGTAGGTACCTTTGGGGCAGCGGTGGCTCAGTGGGTTTGGACTTGGGATGCTTGGTAGTCCCGGCCCAGACAAAATACGGAATGTGGACTAGTGGCTGGAGAGGTGCCAGTCATCCTCCAGGGCCCTGCTTTGGTGCCCTTGAGCAAGGTAAGGCAGCGACCTCACCCTATGCCCTCTCCATGCATGTTACAGGGCCCCTATATATGTATGGTTGTAAGTTGTTTAGGGGCCTGTAGTAAGGTGTAAATGAAATTTTGCTGACGTACTTTGAACTTCTACAGCAGTGGCGCTACACAAACTTTGATGGACAGTTTTACTGCAGGTGAAAAACTGATGTGCACCTTGTGCTTTGCACTGGGTTCAGAAAATCGAAATAGTTTTCATCTTGGTTTTGCTCGTGCTGGCTCCCACACTTTGATGCATTCAGCTACACACTTTCTGTTTACACAAAAATAATGCTCTACTTCACAATCAAAAAGACAAGCAGAAAATCCTGAACATTAAGATTTTTCACTTGACTCAAAACTGTTGTTATTTCAGTTCATTTTGTGTTTAGTGTTAGCTTAGCTCAAACACTGGAGTCAGGTGGAAGAGCCAGTCTGGTTCCATCTAAACTCTTAAATTAGACACCAACATGCCTAAAACACACTAATGAACTCTTTACCAGAGATGAAAAATAAAACTCAGTGTTTATTGCTCTTACATCAGTGTAGGAAATCCCAGTTCCCAGCTCCTGTCATGTCCTGTGTTATCTCAGTGTGACGTTATTAGGACATGACACAGTTACAGACACTGAACTGTCACACACATAGCCTCACCTCGACTTCTGGTAAACTGTCACAGGAGGTGACACATGAGTTGAGTCTCTGGTGGGCAGTCTCTGAAAACAGTATATAAAGAGCTCAGCTGTCATGCTCATTATACCTGAGACTGACTTCAAGTTACAAGAACTGTTTCAGAACTTCACTATGTTCATCATGAAGACCGAACTGCTCCTTTCTCTTCTGTGTGTCACACTCTATGTCAGCGCTGCAGCAGGTAACACACACACACACACACACATACACACACACACACACACACACACACGCACACACAAACAGCACTGCCAGTTGGGATGAGATTATCAGATTAATGCATCAGAACTTCAATAAGTACCAACAGCAGTGTGTGTGTTGATAGATAGATAGATAGATAGATAGAAGTTTATCAGGAAGTGCTCATTGGCTGTCTACTGTACTACATTTACTGTCAATCTGTCTTCATGCATGGTATTGTAATGTCCATTAAAGAGGTGATATGATGTTTCCCTGTGTTTGTGTCCTCAGTTGTTCCAGTAACAGATGTTGTCATAGAAGAAAGACCTGATGTTTCAGTCTCAGGTCAGTCTCTGTCTCCCTCCATCTTACTTTTATCTGCTATTTTAATTTCATGGGAGAAACAACAACTGACAGCACATTTAAAAACAAAGGTAGTAAATAGGCTTTGCTGAGATGCAGTCATGTGTCTGTTCAACCTGCTGTTTACTCCCAGCCACTGCCTGGTGTTTAATGGTCCTTTAACAGCATCATGTTCTTCATTTCAGCTGTGGCCGTAGCAGATGTTGGAGAGGAGGAGGCTCAACCCTCAGCCTCAGGTCAGTGTCTGACACATGTTTTAGCCCCTTACTCTGCAGCGACCGCCCTCAGTGCTGAGACACACAGCTTCATCAAAGGTCCACAGTCCAGGATTTAGAAAAAAAACTCCATTGTGCTTTTACTTTTTCAGTGAACTGGCTCTTGTAAGAATCAACATTTTTATGACTGAAAGTTTTTTGTTGCTGTGGTATGTTCTCTGTATGTTACTCTGTTGTTTTCTGTGGAGCTATAACTCTTCAAAGATATGTTTTTTTAAGAAGTGATGTGGAAGCTTAAAACTTAACAAACACTATGAATGACTTCAGTGAAGCAGGAGACATTTTACAGTTCAACTCAATGTATTCTGTGCTTTTCAGTAAGGGAGAAGGTGTAACAACCCTTTGGAAGTCAATAGGATTTTTAGTTTTTTTAATAAAACACCAGCAGAGTATTTTACGTATCTTAACCCCTTAAGCCCTGAGCTCTTATTTTGAAATTTCAGCTATAGAAAAATACCAGAGACAAGGGGTTTAAAAGGTTAAAACATGTCTCAGACCTAGTTTTAGCACCTAACAGTTCACACTGATGAACGTGGGGTCACACACTAAGATTTTTGCTGTGTCTTTGTTTCAGAAGAAGACAATGTGCCCGGAGAGACAGCTGAGCTTTCAGTTACAGGTCAGTGTCCATCTGAAAGACCTACAGCTGGGGACAGACAGGAGTACAGCTTCTTTCTGACTCTCATCAGAGCTCATGATCTTTGGACATATTTACAGCTTCACATTCTGTCTTTTCACCATTAGATGGCAGAGCGGATGCACCAAAGGACAACACTCCACGTAAGTAGCTTTTAAATTTACACATTAATAAAATGCAGAAACGATGGAGAGATTTCCAGGAAGTTAACAGAAAATTGTTTGTATTCTCTCTCTGCATTGCTCAGGAAATGGATCTCCTCCTCTTTCCATCCAAGGTAAATTAAATATCTAAGTGATATTGAGTCTTCTCATGATGCCGCATGACCAATAAAAGGCGTAATCTGTGCACTTGTTCTGTTGTAACAGTGTTTGTTTTCTCTCAGGAGTTATCTATCTGACAGTATCTGGACCTGTATCAGTTATCTCTATGGTCTGGCCTCCTGCTGTTAGACTACTTTGAAATATTCCCTAGTATGCTGTGTCTTGTTGTAGCTGCTTCAACATTTTGCAACAGTGGTGCAAAGATGAACTACACTCTGAAACTCTCGAAGTGTCCACTTATGAAAAATACCAGTTCTTACCGAATTCTGGTTTGAGTTTGGGCGTAGTGGTTTGGTGTTAAAGGTGTCAGCATGCTGTGTGTTTAGTTTCACTGACAGGAGGTTTATAAATAGCACTGAATCACAGACAGCCTCACCTGGTTGTGGATCCTCCAACACATGTCGTCTCTTATCCATTCAGCTTGTTCAGTTACTTTTACAGACTTACCTGAGTGTTGCTCTGTCTTTGAATTGAGGCTAAAAATTCACTTCAGTGCTTCTTCCAGAGATATCCTCTTCAAACTGTCCTCGGGGATGGCAGCCTTACCACGACAAGTGCTACCTGCTGGTCAACCTGACTTATTCCTGGAATAATGCAGAGGTAAAATCCAGAAGGAGTCACACAGCTAAGCACTTACTTTATAGAGTCAAATATAGATGCTGTTTGCCTGTCACAATATGAAACAATGCTTTTATTAGTTTGAACATAAACCTTTAGAGAGAGGAATGATTCTGACATTGTAACTTACTAAAACTGCGCTGTACACTTTACTGACATACTGTCAGTAAAGTGTTGCTGAATGTAAAAGCATATTTTGAGTTGACTTAACTGGAGTGAGATACATTGAGTTTATCCAGAGTATGTTTTGCCTGACTTTGCTCAATGACTGGAAGAAGAGGGAGTCTCCTGTCAGCACCATCAAAACTGACAATGGCTTCCTCCCAAACGCTGGACTTTAGTCTGGACTTAAACTCCTTTAGTCTAAGGCCCCGTCCACACGCAGACGGGTTTCAATGTTAACAGCAAAGTTTTTTATCGTTTACGCCTTGCGTCCACACGGAGATGGAGATTTAGCAGCCAAAACCGATACTTTTTGAAACCAGGTCAGAGTGGGAAAGTCTGAAGACGCCACCCGCTGCGTCTACGTGTGGACGGCGAATACACATTCTCCTGAAACGCTGCCGCTGTAGCCCCACCTCTGACCCTTAACTCACCTGCGAAACCCCGACAACAACAGTAAAAATGGAGGAACACCGCGTCGCGTTAGTGCTGCAGCAGCTACTGGGCTTGTTTTGATTTTTACAGCAAAATCTTCTGAAACTACACAACTACCATGAGCAACAAGTGTGTGTTGTTGTGGGTGTTGGTTTTACCTCGTACGAGTTTAATGCGCATGCTCCGTGTCTTCTTCCTTGTTTTGGTCTGTTTCCATGGCAGCGTTACAGCGCCACATACAGGCCTGGCATATTGACTACAGCGTTTTCGGCGTTTTCGTGTGGACGCAGATATAAATATCCGTTTTTGGGGGAGACATATTCGCTTTGTCTCTGTGTGGACGGGGCCTCGGTATGTTGTGAAGGACCAGTGACAACAACCTAGGAAGTGTTTAACAGCTTAAATCAGTCTGATCACAGGAATCTCTTCATGCAGACACCTTTGCCTGGCCCTGAGGCAGACTGAGCTCACAGCTTTAAAACACAGCTTTTGTTCCTGTGTCTTTGGTTTGAGCAGCTTTCTGTTCACAGCTCTGCTTGTGTGTTCTTCTCTGTCTAGGCCCTGTGTGAGAGTTTGGGTTCGAACCTGGCGTCGGCCCACAATCTGTGGGAGTACAGCTTCCTGCAGCAGCTGACCTGGAAGGCTGGTTTCTTAACAGCCTGGATCGGTGGATACAATTTCCAGGTCAGAGATGGGAGACACACACAAGCTTGATACAGAGCCACTTTTTCTCAGAGGTGTAACAAACACTGTGTCCCCTCACTCAGGGCTACTGGAGATGGGACGACGGTACACCATTCAACTACAATAACTGGCACTCCCACACCTCCAGCAGCAGCTATCCATGTCTCTACTTGAACAGCCAGGGTAAGATGTGAGAGTAACTCTGACAGGGCAGCACCTCACCTGTGTCCAGTAGATATGTAGTTTGTATTGCAGCTGCTCATTCTCTGGCAGGATAAAATATCCAGCCTGTCATAACACCTGCATGCAGCTGATGACACAGCCCTCCATCACAATCCTTCACTGACTGTGTTGTTGTTGATCGTTGTTCCTGTGCAGATACAAGAGGCTGGACCAATCAGCAGTGCCACTTAGGACATCCATTCATCTGCTCCTTTAAACTGGCTTACTGCTAGTGTCTGAGCACACAGCAGCTGTGGAGACCATCTGTTGTGATACAAAACACCTCTGTATGTTGGCAGTGACACACGGTACTCCCTTGTTGTCCCTGATTCCCACAGACTGTATACTTATAGTGTATTGATGAATAGATATCTACTGTAATAGATGTATCTATTGTGCTCTGTGTTGACAGAAAATAAATATGTACATAAACATAAAAGTGAAATTTTCTGGTCATTCCAAGAATCTTTTATTTTGAATATGTGTGTTATGCCTTCTATCACACACACAGACACACACACTCACACACACACACACACAGATGATATTATTCTCTTGTGTGTTTTTACTTTGGGGAATCCTGTGCACTTCCACAAAAAGACAAAAAGTGGTTTCCTGAACTTGATCACGTGTGTGTGATGGAGTGATGATGTTGATCCTCATTTCTTTATTTTTCATGTTCTGACACTGTGATACCTCTGGATAAATGACGTCTGCATGTTTCAGTGTATGAAAAAATGACTCCTGCTGCACATGTTCATCTGCACGTGTTGTAGCCTATATGTTTACTGTATTTTCCGCACTATAAGGCGCATTGGATTATAAGGCACACCTTCAATGAATGGCCTATTTTTAAACTGTTTTCATATATAAGAAGCACCGCATTATAAGGCACATAGAATAGAAACTACTGTAGTGTCTGGGGTTGTGTTATCATCCATCTAGATGAAGCTGCACTAAAGTGAATGTCAACAAAACAGTCAGATAAGTCAGTAAGTCAAACTTTATTAATAGAAAACAAACCAACGTTCTGACAACTCCATTCACTCCAAAACAAGCTAGTACATTCACAATACGGTACCGTACGTACCGGTAGCTCTTACCGGTATTTGCGCCTCCTTCGTTGAAAACAATGTATTTCCAACTCCATTTGTCACAGTTCAAAGCTACATGAACAGCTGTTTTATTTTTTTCTCCGAGGTAACGTCAGTGACGTAGTTTTATCTTTTACCAACAGCAAGGTACAACAGGTAGTGCAACTTTTTATCACGTAGTTAGTGCATCACAAACGTGGAGGGAAACTTTTCCCTGATTCAGTAAACACGAAAAAGAAACAGTCTGATAC
>OOFC01050658.1:0-14447 GCA_900323345.1 Pseudochromis fuscus | reverse complement strand
CATAATTTTCCTAAAACACAGGGTGACACAAAAAACGGGAATCTTTTAACAATCTAATAAAACCAAGAGTGATGGAATTGAAACCTTAAAAGATGCCATTTAAGAAACAATGATGGAATTTTCATTTTTGTCTCACCGTGGTGCCACTTGCACATGTTTGCCAATACACACTTCAAATATTCCCATTTTTTTGGGTCACCCTGTATATACATTGAACTTGTCTATAAAGTAACCGTGTAGGCGTATTTTGATGATTTATTGTTATATCAGTACATAAACATCACAGAACAACGTTAAGTACCCATTAAAATATTCAAGAGGCACAAAATGTCTCACACAACAAAACATGTAATCATTTCATCATCAACATTTCCTTTTATTGACCATTCAATTACTCGATCAAACATTGTAGCATCAATCCACAGTGTGTGATTTATACAGTTTTCATTCAACCAGTCTTCAGAGGCATCTACATTTATTTTTCTCCATTAATTTGTTGAGGATGTAAAAAACAGTTACTGCTGTTGTGAATGAACTCTGACAACTTGAGGAGTAAAACAACTTTCATCCACTGCTGTGAAAGATTTAAGGTGTGGAGGGAAATTAGATCTCTTTCAAACAAACAGGCATACAGCTCCTTGTTATCTTGGAGGCCCAAATGTGTCAAGAAATGATAATTAACCTCCTCCCTGTCCTCCTTATTAAATTGCCAGTTGATGCTTATATACAAAAAAAAAACATCTACTGTTAATATCCCAGAGTTCACGAGGGGAGGGACAGAATGGTTGATGGGATATGAAAGAGGGAAGCACATCTGGTGTTAGACTACACCCACTGAGACACTGAGAGGTTTATGGGGCTACACTGATTAGTAGACACACACACACACACACACACACACACACGGTATCAAATTTTAATCCAGGTGCCAGGAGAGAGATGGTACATCATAAATAACTTTGTGTGCCTACATGTCAGCTTACTGGTGTACTGTACGTGCAGTCGTATGCACCTTGCTGTGCAGCATAGTGGGTGTTTGATTGGATTTAAATCATTTTGTGCGTGTTTTTCTGCCTTTGTGGATTGATGTATGGTATATCTGCATGTGTGTGTGTGTGAATTTGCATGTTCGCATTCATGCGTCGATGCTCCTACTGCATTTCTGATTACAAAAGCTGGGTGCGGATAATGAAATTTCCTCTCGTCTCAATCACGCACTAATTAAACATCGTAAGATAACTGTAAAATGCTCTGTGTGTGTGTGTGTGTGTGTGTGGTCTTGCTCGGTGTTGAAATGCACCCCATCTCTGACCCACTTTGTACCCTTGAAATTAATCCAGGCTGCCTTCGCTACGTAATCCCTACATCCTTTAAATCATGCACGTTACGTTGTATTTCCAGCCTCGCGCCAGTGGCCATTTTTTTTTTTGTATTCCCAGTTTGTAGCATGCCTGGGACAAGTGAGCACAACCTAATGTGCTTTGTTGCTATAAATATTTAACATAACTCAGCTGCAAGGACAACACATCAATCACGATCACATGCTCTCTCGTTGGTTTCTGCTCTTCGTGATCATTTGTTAGAGGCATATTTCAGCCAGTCAAGTAGTGGAGTTGAGATCACTGTCCCAATTCTTTAACTTTTTGACTGCAGCTGGGAAACGCTCCCAGGGTAGCCATTAGTGGCTAGAGAGGCTGTAATGAAAAGCTGGAGGGGGTCCCAAAAAGTCTAGATGAAGCCCTTACCACTTTACACTGCATAGGCGTGAAATAATAGCTTCCTGTAATTGCCCTGGATACTTTATGGGGGTGTGTACGAGGTCTGAGAGCTTTAATGATACAGCTGGAGCGTTGAATCCATCGCTGGTCTTCACTGGGTTTGTCTTGGATCCTTTTTTTGTTTGTGCAAGGCAATGTGAAGCTGACATTTTTGAAAGATCCCTTTGAAGAGGAAGCACCGCACGGTTGTTAAACTTTTAGATTATTCACCGAATGTCAACCGAGTCTGCTTCGTCTTTTCAAGGAACACTTTCCGCCGCCGCCGCCGCCGCCGCCGATGTGTTTCTGTTTCTTGTTTTATGAAAGGGATGGTGTCACTCCCTCTCCTCTCAATATGCACTCACACATTGCCTCCCTCGCAGCTCACCTCGCTCGCAAATGATCTGGATTATCATGTGTTCACAATTTGAACCTGAGAAGTAAAGTCATGATGCTCTGCCGTTACATAAGTTCGACTCCAGCCTACAGAACAACAGGCTGCCAAATAATAAGCTGGAGTTGTCATTTGTGTGGGAGTGTATTCACAATGTGTGCTTTTTGATCTTAAACACACACCCAGATGGCACCGGATTACATAAAAACAGGGTGAAAAAAAAAACACAGTGTAGATAAACAGCCCAATTAATGAGATTTATTAATGATGCTTTAGAAATGGAGATGGAGACAATAATGACTGTTTATAGTTTGATATCTGGAGGGTGCTGTTTTGTTCCTTCGTTTTCTTGTAATTTTGTTTTTGCTTCTGTCGCTTAATTTAAGTGGAAAATTTCAGAGCTTTAGATGAACTTCCTGTCTCTCTAGGTGCATCCCTGTGTTACCTGTCTTATCTCTACTGTTACATAAATTATATTAGTGCACTGAGCTTTATCCCTTCGAAGACTCCAGACAAACAAAGTGTGCAGCGTATCCCAGCGATCTTATCCCGAGAATTACTCTCAACAGCCAAGGTTTCCTCACCCTCTTGTTTAGTAAACCCGTGGAGGTGCGCCTGCAGATATTCCTGTTCAAATGCAGCCATCTTGTCAGGCCAGATAACAAACTGAGGCATCAACACAATTCACCCACTTCCCATTCATCCCACTGGTCCCCTTTGTGGTCCCCAGTCCTATTAGTTTTACTCTGTTTGTCCAAATTCATTTCAGGTGTATGATAATATCGCTGCCAGGGGAAACCTCTTTGCACACTGCAAGTGACAGGAAGCCACAAACTGTCAAGTCCACAGAGTCAACAAGTTCACGTTATGTCGCTGGCACTGTTGCAGGGATTTTGTCTTTAAAGAGGACCTACTGTGCTTTTCCATGTTTTGTCTTCTAACTACAGTTTTACAGTGTTGGGTGTTTGTAATCGTGAGGTAAAGTGAAGTGAGGTAATCTCTAAGAGAAAAGTGCTCAGACTGCAGCCTGATGAAAACACCGTGTTTCAGAAATCTGTTCAGAAGATTGACAGTGTGACGTATAACTGTCGACTTTTTCTGTGGCTGTGTGGAAACCAGACCAAGTCTTTATTCATTTCATGTACTGTGGTATGTAAATACCCGCAGGTGCATGGAGATACTGTACAGTTGTTAACATTTTATTAGCTATGCTACTTTTGGTATTTCCTGACAGCAATATTATCCACTTCTGGATCTATGTCTGTTCAATAAATAAGGACATTCATAAAAAACATTTTACATATGGCTTGTGATTAAAATACTGAAAGTTTGTATGTTTACAGTCACCTGTTGGACAGTCAGCTTCCGCCTCCTGTCAGTCTCCCTGATGTCAGCCAATCAGAAGACAGTGGACTCTTGAGAAGGAGGGGGGAGGGGGTCAAACCAGGGACTGGATAAATGGCCATTATAAGATCAATATGAACTTTTTTGAACTGCAATCTATGCAAAACTAGTCTAGAGGAGGCTACAAATATAAACCTGGAAAATGAGCATAATAGGTCTTTTTCACCTTTTCCCTTGACTACCACCTACTTTGAAGACTTTAGTTTGAATTAACCAGTGAATTCAACAGTAAACTGCATTATTTACATTTAATTAAGGTCTTGAACATTTCTATGCAATGAATTCTACCTGATTGCAAAGTGTCCTTGTGCAGCTTCAAAATAAAGAAAATTAATTTGGATTACTGTCTTGATAGTTTACTAATGAATTTTTATTTTAGCTAAAGAAAAAAAAAAAAAAAACTAAAGCATATGACACATCTTACCTCCTGTATTCATAGTCACAGCTCACAGGGCTTTTCTGCATAAATTAACAAATATATGCAATTAAATATAAATGATTTATAATTCCTTTACACAAAGACACTCTAAACAATGCCAGACTGTTTTCTCTTAGGAAAATTAAATCATGCTACAGCTGTACCAGGAATGTCACAAACGCTATTCCAGACGTACATATCTCCAACCGTCCCACTTTGCAACAAAATGATGAAATGTTGAAATCTATTTTTCAAGACTGACAAGTATGGGCAGCTGTTGACATTGTTATGCATCAAGTTCCCTGTAGATGTTTTCAGACAAAAAAATAAAAAAAAAAATCGTACATTCTTGATATGACAGTGGTGTGATAAAATATTGAACTGTTCATCTGGATGGGTTGTCTGTTTGAACAGGACAGATAGACAAATCTACAGAGGCCCAGATCCATGTTGGGGGATTTCTCAGGATACAGTGACAGTGATGTAAAGTGAATCTCTAACACACAGAAACGTCACAGAAAACACTTTCGGTGCCACTAGATGAACTAAATTACAAAGGCAGTTCAAACACTGATATGCCACTTTTTGTGACTACATATATGACTTGTTCTGGTAAAACGCTGTGGCAGCTTATTCCCCGTGTATTGTCAGTATGAGGAAAAATGAGATGATTCCCAGCTCCCTGTGTTCTCCTTAATCGCACTTGATGGCAGATACTGTCTGACATGTCGAGAGTCATGTAAAATGAGATCAGCCAAAGAAAACACTGACAAAACCACATGAGCGTCAACGAGGTAGATCATTGTACTTTTTAATGTACTGTGCATTTAAAATCCATTGGTGTATGAAAGCTACAGCAGTGGCTGCCAAAGCCAGCATTTATTATTAACTTGCTGGAGGCACACAGTGAATATTGGATGACTATTAGACATGAGAGAAGTTGGGAATCTGCAGAGATGTTGTAAAATGTGAGTGTTTGACTGGACAAAAAGACACTGCATTGTTCAGCACGTCAGACTAATAGAGATTGATGCCCTGTAGAAACCCTGCGTTTCAACATTTATGAAGCAGAGGAACCATCGGGTTATCCTGTGGTTTACAGATGTTATGAAGAAGTTCAAGATAATTAATAACCTTGTGGTGTCAATGAATTATTTAATGAGGACTTTTTGAAATTTTCCTAAATAGAGAATTTACATAAAAGGCTATTGTAATCAGTGTTGTGCCTGAACGAGTTCAATGAACACTCGTACATGAACTCGTTCATATTTTGGGCAAACATGAACTGAATGTACTGTATTTCTGCCTGATGAATGTTACTGTGAGTGCACTCATTCTGGCGTCTGTGAACGGCGCTCTCTCACAGTTTAACTTTGTTTAAGAAAGTGCCAGATTTCCATAGAGCCTTCAAGGCAAAAACCTGACTAAAGCACAACGTAAACAGGCCTTAATGTGTCATAGGAAAACACCCAATCTGACAAAAGCAGCCACCACAGAGTTGCACCGTCACATGCGTCATCAAAATGAGAAGCATCACAGCAAAAACAAATGGGAGACAGCAGCGCTACCTCGGACTCTGCCTCCACGATTAATACTTCATCTTTGTATGATTACTTGAAAGAATTTTATGAAATGGTCAGTGATGATGCAGGTGGGAAAAATCTTACCTTATTGTGTAAACTTTGCCCACCGGGTTTCAAAAAGCAACTCCGTCCATCAACAACATCAACAGCAAACCTGAGACGGCACATTGAACTAAAGCACCCGGCGAGCCTTTCAAGATATGTGCAAGTGACTAAAAAATCATTGTTTCCAAATTTTGAAAATTCTTTGCACCTTAGTACTGTCCTGTTTTTGTTTTAATAATTCCTCATTTAAAAAAAAAATAATAATAATCAAGCAGCAGGTTTTTCCTCATGTATTTGAGAATATACTGTAGGGGAAGCTGCATTTGGCTGCTAGTGTGGACTGAATGGATGGGAACAATGGGGAAATGCATTTATTCTCAGGGCAATAGCTCACAGCAACATATTGAAAAAAAGAAGTATGAACTAGTTCATTTTTGGAACTGAGATTTTGAACTATGAACTGAACTAGTTTATTTTAAAATTTGTGAACTGAACTTTGAACTAGTTCATGTAGAAAATGAACTTTCTCATCACTGATTGTAATGTGTTCAAAGATCAGTAGATGAATTGTGTAAATGTGGTCCTGTCGGCTTTGTTACCAGAAAGATTTGGTGGTCGTGATGCGGTTGTTTTGTCCACATCCGACTTTCTGAACAAAGCAGAGACAATACACAGGTTTTGTGGGTATATTACAACATTTAGAAAAAAACTAAAACCTGCAGGTGGTGTACAGGAAAGGGTTACTGCAGCACACAAAGCTGGGTACATGTTGAGTTGTTTGTTCAACTGAAAGACACAGCATACATGCTCAGCATCATTTGTCCCGTCTAAGCAGGCACAGCCTCACAGTGGGATGGCGAAGTCAGAGCGCAGATGACTTTGTTATCAAAGTGTTGACACGATGTGATGCGGTGCAACTTTTTCTACCAGTGAACTGCGCCTGGGTAAAAACAAATCACAGTCAGAGACAGACGCGGCAGGTGGTCTCTGCAGAATGCAGCGTGGATGGTACTTAATGACTGCACTGTATGTATTATTTACAGTTTGGAGACAAAATAACAAACAGCGGTTACACTGCAGGCAAAGCAGAACAAGGGATTTTAAGTCATGTTGATTTGGTTTTATATTTCATTTTAAAGTTTCAGATTGTTGTGCTGCTGTGGTGCATTGTATTATATTGTAAGGTGTGCTTATGATTTTCGTTTCCACTCTCAGTGGATAAAACACAGTTTGATTACTTTCTATGTTTGCCAGATAAAACTGTAGAAAAGCAGGAGAGGAAACAAAATCAGTTTACCTCAGACTCTGATCCATCACACTGACTGATGCAGTTTACATTTCAAATGCATAGTGCTGATACTGCCTATATCACAGTGGGAATCACAATACTTTGACATCTTTACATCAAGTTTTTAACCAGGCTCTAACTGGATAAATTAACATATAACATATATAACATAACATATTTGAAGTAAAAACAACTCATTTCTCACCTGAAACAATCTTCAAACTGGTTAAATTTGGTTAAATTGGTTAAATTTACTAAATGAGTGAATTTAATCTTACAAGTATCAGTAATTGTAACAGTGTCAGATCACTCTAAGACAGCTCATGTCCGTCCTTGGTAAAGAAGTGGAGGTAAAGAAACACAAAGAAACAGATTTACATGCTAACGAGTTATTCCTCTTTGTTCCTTAACTTTTAAAAGGATTAGCACAAACCATTCAATTACTGTGTGTGCATGTATGTCCTTTCATAATGGCTGCTTATATACAACAAAGCTGTCTGCCAAAGAAGGCACTAAGCACAGTGATGGATCAATGAACACGGATATTTACACACCTGTAAACACATCTCCATCATAAGTTTAACACAGCAGTGAAAGCAGGCACTGACTCCCATTCCTTCAGTTGTCGATTTTCTGATCATTAAAGCGGCGAAAGAAAAGCAGAGGAAGGAGAGGGAGGGATAAACAGATAGATGTGTGAATATTTGACATGTTGTGTTCTAGGTTATACTGTCACAGAGAGACGAAGAGTTTTTTTTACTGCCTCTCTTATTTGTATTCCTTCACTGCCCCTGAAGCAAGACCCTTGATAGCGACAAAACAAAAATAACAAAGGCCAATTATCCTGTCACCTGAGGATGATGGTCACACTAAACCAAACAGTTTGCCATATCGAGCTTTTGTTTAATGAATTAATATCCATGCAGCAGGTGTGTGTGGTTGACCTCGGCAACCAGGCCTCTCTTTTCCAGAGGGTGTTTACACTTTAAGAAGCATCTCTGGTGATTGGATTGTGGATAGTGAAGTGTAAATGACCACCAGGACACGCCGAGATCACTCGAACCACATGCGCAGGTGGTACAGGATGAACGTGAACGCATGTCTTTTGTTGTATGAACGCTGATGTGGTGTTGTAGTCAAGACCGTACCCACCGAGACCGAGACAAGACCAAGACTGAAAAATCACAACAAAACAGAACCAAATGACCAGTATCTTTTTTTTGTAAAATCAAGTTTGCTGTTACATAAATGCAACAGCAACAAAAACTAATTTTCGTGGCGTCTCCAGTCTTCTTCATCCACTCTCTGTGTACAGGGGGCTTGTCAGTCCAGGTGTCACAAAGACCACATGACACCGGGAAGGCAGCAGCTACATTCGACTTTTCTCACTTATCACAGTAGTGCTGGTCTGGTCTTGACCGGTCTTGATAAAAAAAACCAGAGTCCACCCTGTCCAAGGCCGAGACGGGGGACGGCAGTGGTTCAGAGGTAGAGCACCCGTCTACCAACAGAAGGGGCGGTGGTTCAATTCCTGCTCCTCCCAGTTGCTGACGGTGTGTCCTTGGGCAAGACACTTTACCCACCTTTGCCTCGTATGAATGTTGAATGAATGGTTTGATGGCGGTCGGAGAGGCCACGCCTCCGTCAGTCTGCCCCAGGGCAGCTGTGGCTATCATAGCTTACTACCACCGGTATGACTGAGTATGAATGAATAATGGTCTCTGTAAAGTGCTTTGAGTGTCTAGAAAAGTATAAATCCAACCATTATTATTATTATTATTACAAGACCACGTAAAAATGCCTTTGATTCCAAGACGAGACCGAAACCCTTAAAAAGTGGCCTCAAGACCGATCTTGAGTACAACACTGATGCATCCTGATGTGTCCCTAATAAGGACATAATGCCCTTTCTTCATAAATGTCCTATCAGCTGAGAGAGTTGGTACATGTACAGCAGTTTCCTCTCTTGTAAATGACTTGTTAACTGTTTACAAAGGCTTCTGGTGATTTACTTGATTACTTTGCAGCCCCGTCGTTGCCGTAGTAACATCGGAACACAAGTGGTTGTCAGGGCGATTTGGAGACGTATGGTAAATACAGATGTAAACAAAGGTGCGTCTCAGTGGTCCAGTTGTGATTCGATCGCCCGAGCCCCACGTTAAAACCAAATCTAAACACATCCTTTATTTACAGGTCTGGACCTTCACTGTGGTCTCAATCCAGGCTTCACACAACTTTAACTTAAAGCATCTGTTAGTTGGTTGTTAGGGAATAAATGAATGTGTATATTTCATCTCACTATGAGTGTATGTGTATAAGAGTCAGAGAAAGAGAGATGTCAACAGTCAGCATCACACAATGTCATGTAAATGGGATTATCTGGGTTTGATGTAAAGCCATGATCCTTCCTCTTGTCTAGTCTGTCTCTCTTCTGTCTGTCATACACATGAAGATTATTTACAACGTGCACAACAAGAGTTATGTTAGTGTGTGAAGTATGTTCTAGTTTTGCACATAAAAAATAAATATGTGCAAGTTTAAATAACAGCCATGCTTATATGTGCTCTCACACAGAGATTTACAGGGTTATGTATAAATATGTGAAATATTTCTTCAAAGACTGGATTTAATATGCTATGCCATACAGTACAGCTCGAATCTATTCTTAATATCCATGCTAAATCTTCAAGCACATATTTTTTTCTCCCTTTTTTTGCTTGCTTTATTGGGCAGAACCATCTCCTCCACTAATTGTATTACTTCACTTCTCAGAAATCTGATGTTGTTTCAAGTTAAAAGGGAGCCGCATCCACAATCTATCAGATAATAACTGTTTAATTAATAACGGAGCATGAAGTATTTTTCTTAGAAACAGGATAGCTAGTAAACGGGATTCATTGTGGGGTTCGCGGAGCATATGAATTGAGATGTTGTTAATATCCCTGTAGTTGTTATATTTTGATGTCCTCTCAGCAGCACATTTCAGAGCTTCTGATTATTCTTTTATACACACCGCAGGCGTTATTGAGCCTCCATCCTTTAGTGACTATTCATGATACTGTATACTACACAGGCTGATTAGTTATTTAAATAGTTATGACATGTAGTTCATGCATTTGAAAGAAAATCATTCTGTGGTGCTGATGTTAAGGAGAGGCTCCTCAATATGACCCCAAGGCCAAAGGGGGAATTAAAGTCCCATTAACAGCAAGCTAGAATAATTACTAGAAAAGCACATGCTCACCATTCCTGACACCTTTAACTATTCATCGTTGTAACTGTGACTCCAATACTCACACTGTATTATTCTCCTGTAGTCACACTAATGCCTGAATAAATGTAAATAAATATTACAGTCATCGCCAATATGAAAAGCCGTACTCTCTCTCAGTCGCACTCATATGTCAGACTGGAAGCCACATTTCAAAGTAGAAATTGTATAAATAGTCCCCAGGCATAAAATATTAGCCTTACTTCTGAAGCTCACACTGTGAAGCTGTTTAAACACTAAAATATGCCAGTCTCCATTACCGGCTGTCTACACCAGCATCTCGCACTTCTCTGACAATTTCCCTAAGTGTCACTCTTTAAGCTATCAGTGAGTCTATCAGTAAACTGGGCTGATAACCACACAGGCATTTGGCCTTGTTCATCTACTGCCATTCCAGCCTTAAACATCCAGGACAAAATAAGTCACATGACACAATAATAACTGTGTCTTTAGATATTTCTTCAAGTGAGCATCATAATTAGTAAACCAAGAGATCACCTATAAAACAGCAGCTGTCTTTCTTAATTAGCAGGAAAAAAATAAAAAAATCAGTCAGTCAACTCGTACCAATATTTGGCTGCACTGCAGCGTCTCTCTCTAGCAAACACTGCCAGGATCTGTTGTTATTTGTGGTGCTGTGGCGCCTATTTAAATCATTCTGCTGTGTGCATTTTGTATCTTTCTCCGAAGCGATTCAGTCTCAATCCTGCGAGGGTGCAAGATGGCATGAGCAAACACTCCCGTTAGGCAAGTTGAGCCGACACCAGCTACTAAACCAGTCCAAAGCCAGCTGGCAGGGGAAAAAAATAAAAATAAAAATCAGAGTAAAAATAGGATTTCCAAAAGCGAGGCCTTGTTGCAGTTTCCTGAAATCGAATATAACACTACTACTGCAGATCCCATTAGGTGATGCTGCTGCACATTGCTGTTTAAAACCAATGGCCACACTCCTCAGCCTATAACCGGTGCACACAGCTGCTTAATAAAAGTTGTTGTGGAAGGCAGATTGCCTCTTTCGCTGTAGCCCTTCCTTTAAACAGAAGGGCAAACAGCTTTATCCTTGTTAAACTGGAACAAATCACCCCATGACCAGTCCTCATCAGTATGGATCCACACAGTTAAACTTCCTCTTCCGACCCTTTGGCACAGTGCTTTGTCAGAGCAATTCTTTAGCAAGACAGTTGGCAGTGGTGCCCAAAATCAGAATGAGGCCGCTTGTTCTCCATCAAGCTTTTCACAAAGTACTATTGATTATAATTCCTGTGACTCCAGCTGTGGAAAATTAGCATGAAAATATTCCAAAACATTTTCTCTATTGCCTGAAACGACACCAATGAAGAGAAGAAGGGAGTGAATGTTTGAAGTATTTTGGGGATTTGGCTTGGGTACAGAAATGGAGAGGGTGGGGTGGTGGTGGTGGTGGTGGGGATTTCTCAGAGGAATGACTCTTTTAATGATTTTTGCATCTTCCCAGATTTCTCAGTCAGACACAGTCACGCGTAGCACAGCGCTGGCGTTCATACGTCTACATAATGCATGAACACGCATCTTTCTTTCAGTTAGAAGATTTGAACACTCAAACGTGCATGCTGAAATTGCTTTATTTTACCCACCTGCATAGAGTGATACACTAAAATAATGGTGATTTTTACCGTGTGTAACTGTATCCATGTGAACCACCTCGTTTCAGTCTTCAAAAAAATACTGAAATACTGCGTGCCAATTGAACCAGGGGTCTAGTAGAGAGAGGCCTTGGACCCCCCACTACAGCTACATAATGAGCACAGTGGCTCATGTTCTTTCCTTTGAATTATTAAAAATAACCTGAAACATTTATACTCAAGCAAAAAAAAAAAATGACATGACATATACACACATTGCTGTATTTTCAGTTTTTTCACAAACCTTAAATTTACATATGACAATATCCAAAATCACATTCATTAAAAGGTTGAAAATGCAAAGCTTAAACAATCACAGCAACACAAATCCGGCTGCATATATGTATGTACACGGAGCAGTTTGAGAGGAATTAATGTTTTAACATAGGGCTTTTGCTACTGTGAATTATTAAGTGTAATTTACAATCTTGCAACTGCAGACTGATCTTTTCTGCTTTTTTTAAAGACCTTCTGCATCACACACATACACACACACACACACACTTCAGTATTAAATATGCATAGGACTGACAGAGGACAGACATGTGCTGGTTATCCATGCCGGCACACGTGGATGGTTGTTAGGTAGATTGCAGTAACTGGGGGAATGAGGGGATGTCACTGCTCTTCAACGCTTTAGCACCTCATGTGCATCTATGAATTAAACATAACACATATTTCTACACACACACACACACACACACACACACAGATTAATAAAACATTCATCCATTTCTTACACACTCAGTGTAGTTAGCTTGATCAGCATTGTACAGCACATGGTTAAAGAGACTGAGTCCAGCTGAAAGAAAAGGTGGATGTTGCATGTTTGACTTTTAGAGACAGATCTTACAATTATATTACAATTTTTACAGTTACAACACTGAAGAGCTTAACCTACTAATTGGAACCTTGCCTTGAGGCCGCTTTAACCCTGTAAGGCCCAGACAGAGAAAAACATTCCCAATTTTTTACATTTTTACATGTTGTTATAGGAGCTATATGTTATATGTTTTGTAAGTTTTTAGGAAAATCTTGTCATAGTACAACGTTGGGCCTCAGGGGGAGCAGAGTTTCACTATTTATAGTGGCATTGTCCCATCAAATATACAGAACACCAAAGGGTTTAGTTCCAGGGTTAATGACTGACTTCACTCCATAACAGCATATTTCATGAACTATAATCATACAGTCATATTTGTTGTGAATTTTCATTTATGACAAATGTATAATATTATAATTATAATCTCTGTTTGGGGGTGGCATTCTGAAATGGAAGAAGAAGTAAATAGCCTGAATAAATACATAGGGTGGTGGTGCAGTATTCTGGGAGAGAGTGAAGTATTTCCTACTGTCTGGTTACATCTACCATTTATTCAAATCTTCTCTGAACTCAGAATCTTAATAAACGAAACACATTTAGATCTAGTAAAGTATCAAATACACTACATTTGTATTTGTGTAAAAGGCCATTATGTGATTTGTTTATAAATGTTCAAATAGGAAAGACAAAAAAAGGGGTAAACATTGGTTAAATTATTTGTTAAATTTGTTGTGATTTATTTTGACATTTGACCTCTGTTGTAAAAAAATGTAAATGACCTGGAAGCTACCTGTGCCGGTACGATTCAAATACCGGTTGTTGACACACAGCTGTCATGGCAACCACAGCTCATTGCAGTGTCGCTCAGGCCAGGTAAGATTATTTTGCTGGTTGTTAATTGCTGACAATATTTCGGTTTTTTTGTGAGTTTGTTACGTGACAACGCGGACATTTGTGCCGTGCTACTGTGTTTGTTTTAGACGACTGTCTCACTGACGATCACACAAGCATCTCATTATTAAGTTAGCCTTCCTCGGAGAGCGCAGAGAGGTATGCATTGTAAACACACTTGTGTGTGAAATATTTATTATTGTGAAGGTTCAGGTATTCCTTTAACTGTGAAACGTTTGTTTGTTTGTATTCATGTTTCTAAACAGTTTCACGGTGTTGTAAGGAGTTCATTGTTGAAAATTAATAAAGATCTTACGCATCAGTCGAGCTCACGCATTGTTAATCCAAGGGACTGCAGCAATTTGTATTATTTTGTTCCATATGTTATAACAACAGTTGCAGTGTCTCCATGTCGTGTGCATTTTGACTACAATATAAACCCAACATTGTTCAACAAAGATAAAACAAGCTCAAAATGAAATCTGATGGATTCATTCTACAATAACTAAATGTGTAGACCAGGAGCGCCCAACCCTGGTCCTGGAGGACCCCTATCCTGCATGTTTTAGATCAGGGGTGTCCAATCCTGGTCCTTGAGGGTCGATATCCTGCATGTTTTAGATGTGTCCCTCTTCCAACACACCTGATTCAAATGATCAGCTCATCATCAAGCTCTGCAGAAGCCTGACAATGATCCTGGTCATTTGAATCAGGTGTGTTGGAAGAGGGAAACATCTAAAGCAGGAGTTCTCAACTTGTGCCATGGAGGGCCGAGACCCTGCAGGTTTTCCTTCCAGCCGGTCTCTAAAGGAGGTGATTTTAATAATTAACACCTCCTCTAATTTGAGGGAAGGAGCTCATCAGTGAGATCAGCTGCTGGAGAGATGGTTGGAAAGAAAACCTGCAGGGTCT
>OOFC01050657.1:46567-69945 GCA_900323345.1 Pseudochromis fuscus | reverse complement strand
TACTCTCATCTTTTTTTCTTTTTTTTTTTTTTTTTTTTTGTGCTGTGTGCCAGTAGAGCAAAACACAAAGTAATAATAAAGGTGCTCAAATCTGGCTTGGGTAAATATTGAAGTTGGAAGTCAAAAGGTTGAAACAAGGTGTCCAGTAATGCAGTGGATAGTGGCTGGATAACTAAAAAGACACCAGTTATATTTGAGTGAATAAATCAAACTAAACACTTCACTTTTTGGGGATTTTGTAAAATCCTCCCTATTCCCAGTCAAAATTACAGCCCTGTAGAGCAGTGGTCCCCAACCATGGGTCCAGGGCCCGGCGCCGGTCTGTGAGGCATTTGTTACTGGGCCGCCCAGAAAGAATAAATAATTAATGTATTTTCCCTTGTATTGATTCTTAAAGTCTGAAAGACGTTTTATTTTGAAAAACAGATTCTCTCTGACTTAACTTTCACCTGTGTCTCTTGACATGTCAATATGTTTGTCTCGGTCACGTGATACAACACGTCACGTATCATGTATAACGTATCAGATACGTTACCAAAAAATAAGCCTGCAAACTAGTGAAAATGAGCAAGGTCTTTGGAGAGCTTCTTAGCAAAGTGGAAACACTTGTTTTCCTGCCGGTCATGCTATTTTATATTTGCTTTATTTATCTACCACACCTTGAAGGCCAGTTCGTGAAAATAATGCTTACATTAAACCGGTCCATGGTGCAACAAGGTTGGGGACCCCAACTGTAGAGGACATGAAACTAACAAAAGGATGATGTATCTATGTGATTTAAAAAGACACAGCATCAGTCCACATTCAGACTTCACCATTCATTTTTAAGAAATACTACAAATGATTAAAATCTTGTACAAAACAAGCATAATGTACTACACATTCCTGACACCCCCCCACATATCCTTCCCCCTTCAACTCGTGTGAAATCAGCTTATGAAGACACGTCTTCAGGTCCTCGCTGTCAGCTCGTTTAGCAAGTCATTTAATCCATACCACCTCTGTGTGTGTGTGTGTGTGTGTGTGTGCACAACTACTCTGCAATTCCAAAGAAAGCTGATTTCAAAACGCCTGTCATTTTCCAGCACGCATTAATATGTACAAACACACACCAAGAAGTACACACACTCCAAATTCTCCATCTTGAAACGGTGCAGTAGGTTCTGTGACTGTGTGAGTGTGAATAACAAAGAATGAAGGGGTAGAGAGTATGCAGGTTCTGCTCGACAATTAGATAGCTTCAATTGCAGTGAATAATGAGAACAAGATCTTAATGAAAAGGTTCATTAATGGTACATTAGGGAAGATTAACTGAGCACTGAGGATGAGAGGGTGACGGGGTGAGAGAGAAGAGATTCAAACTGCATTTGTGATACTATATGTTGGACAGATGCAGGATGGGACGAAAAATAGGCAGATCACAACAGGTAGTGGTTAGAGTAACTGTGGGTTGAACCATGACTTTCAATGAATCCCTTCCTGATTGTCTTGTAGTCCTGTATATATCTGCAGAGGAAGAAAAAACCCATCAAAAATGTGTGTCACGGCTTAGTCACCCCATGGACCACTTCCAAAATAGCAGGAGGGTAATCTGGCCTGTGTTAGCCAGATCTGGAGAAACCAAACAATTGCGTGCCACAGCGGAGACCAAAAGTGTACACGATAGGACTCAGCAGTGTACACAAGTCTACAGGCCAACAAACACCGCTTTAAGAAGCACCAGCACATACACATATTAGACAAGACAGATGGTCTGAGAGGTGCAAAGGAAGCTGTTTACTCGATGTAAAAACTGTAGAAACCATCCAAGAACAGAGGAGGCGGGTTGAAACACCAAATGGTTTAAAAATCCAAACACAACTCTGACTGTGCAGCAGAGACTATGACTGAGAGCAGGGACTCCTCGTCTTCATTTGAGTCCAGGTGGACCTACCCTCCTGGTGGGCGTGATCGCCTCATGGGGATATTACCTGTATTATTTCTTCAACTTCAGATGAAACATCTTCAATCAGAACCGAGTCTAGATGTAGTCTAGTAATGTGGATTTTCTTCAAATAATTTAGATGATTGATGTGATCCTTAAAAGATAAATGGTTGCACAAGGCTTCAGTCAGTGGACATCCAGACAGGTGATAGGTCATGTAGCAGGTGTTCAGAGTGAAAACAGCTCTGAAACTCCGAAAACAGAGTGGGACTATGATAGTGAGTGCTTGTACTATGGACTGTATTTACAATGGAAGAAGGTAATGTGGATCCATATTTCGAAGCCATAAAATCAGCATTTGAAAGTTGCCATGTTTGTTTTTTGGAGCCAGATGTGACCATATTTGGATATGAAGGGAGGAGTGAGGAGGCGGATCTGACCCTTGAACCCAAGGGCACTGCCCACTGTGTATGAGACTCAAGTCCAGGTGTGGTGTCATTGGATACCAGACCTGTCAAATAAACAGAAAATGCTCCTAAATCTTCTGCTTTTTAAAGCCTAATATCTACTTACTGATGAAATGCTGTGTCCATTTCTACATAACTGTCTATGACTTATCTTGGTGAAAAGATGAAATACAAACCAGTCCAGTTTAAGTAGCACCTCAGTTTGAGTAGTACATCACAGACGAAGGTGAAGGCTTTCAGTAATCAACATTTTACCCCAAAATATAACACTCTAATTGCTGCACAGTTTGGATAAAATGTAGGTATAAGAGCAACATCCCTGAGCTAATTGAAAGAATTTCTAGATGAAGAAAAAATTTAAAAAGAAATTATCAGTAGGTTTTGATTTGTTTTTTTGCTACATTACATCAAACAGAACAAATAGTTTTTAGTCATATTGGTGCATGGTCAGCCTCACTTTTTTTATTAATGTCTTTTTTGTATACCTTTGCACATTTAAGATTTGTCCACGAGGGTTTTTGTTACCCACCCTTTTATGTCAACGTGACACTTACTCTCAACTTTTTCATCCCTCTTAGTAAACTTCCAATTTATTTTTTTTCTTCTGGTTTATGTGGATTTCAATCTCATAGTCTTGAGGTTAAATAGCCAAAATACCACAGTTAAGTCCTCACAACTCACACACGTGGCTGCAATTTGTCAGAGTGACCTTAATGAAGATGCTGGACGCCTCTTTCATGTAACCATTTCAAGCTGTTGCAGAAACCCAAGGATTTAATAATAAGTAATAAAATGCATTGGGTGATTTCTGTTATGAAAAGCTGCCGTTCTGAAAAGGTAGTGAGAGAGTTTTATACCTGTGTTTATAACAGAAGCTGGAATTTGCAAAATACACTTTCAACTGCAATACAGAGCTGTCTGAAAATGCTTTTTGGAAATGAAGAATAGCGGCAACACAAAAAAAAAGTTCATCTCACATTCCACAGAAGTTCATATTGATAAGAAATCAAACTTTTAAAGAAAGACGTAAAACACAGAGCATCGTGCTCTACTCGGTCACAGTGAAGTGACGCTTTAAAGTCTTTCTACATCCTCATCAACCGTTGTCAACATTTTATAATATTGTTTTGGGTTTTTTTTGAGGCCCAAGCTGTGTTGGACCGTTGTCTATCGATTTAGGGAAGTAATTTAAACATCAAAGGAGAGCAAATCAATGGGAAGTCGAGTTATCAAATTACTTTGTGGTTTTCTGGTTCTCCTCTCTTTCACTCCACGCCTCTCTTATCATCTTTGTATGTCTTTATTTCTCTCCTCAGTCTTGTCCATCCTTCTTTTTCTTTGTCACATCTGTCCACTCTTGACCTTTCTTCTTTCCTGCTCAGTCTTAGTTTCTTGACCTCTCCCCTCCCTGTTTGTCTCCTCCCTACTTCTCAGATTATCATCAAGCTCTCTCTCAAAGCAAATAATCTACTACAACCTTGTCTATGCCAGAGCCAGCAGGGGCGATGCAATAACAGTTTAATCTCTTTTCTATTTGAGGAGAGTACGATGAACCTAGGAGGACATGGCTCTCTGCAGTTAGTTTAGAACAGTTTAATGCAATAAACTAGTTTCAATTACTAAAGCAGAAGCATCTTATCGTATAAAAGGGAACTGCAAGAAACCTAAGAATGGGTCAAAATGTCAGAAAATGTGTGTGATGATGAGAGATGGAGGTGGATCACAAAAAGTCAGAAGTCAAACTATAGAAAACTTGAAGCTATTTTCTTAACCTTCAGATTTCCATGTGCAGTCATCTCATTTTACCAAGGTAAAAAGTGGTATAAAGATTTTATAAAATGCAAAGGAAACTGACTTTTGATTTGTCTCACTCAGTCAACACTGATCATAAAAGAATTATTGTAAATCCTTAAACACACCATCATTAGAAGAAAGGCACATTGTCCCAGAATAGAAACCTAACTACAAATCACTCAGAAAACACAAACCTGCACCAAGGCACCAGCCACATACATGTATCTGTATCTTCTGCCAAACTGTCTTGTAAACATTATCATCCTGCGTGTGTGTGTGTGTGTGTGTAGATTTCCAACAACATCCATTTAGATGTGTCAAAGTTATAACTTTGAGTTATGTTACAAATTACACATTATGAGAAACAGTGATTTTCTAATTTGAGACTTTTTTCCAGACCATCCTCTGATTTTTTCCCAAACTGTATTCATTATTCCTTGGGTAATACTATGCAATATTACAGAAATGGACGAAGAAACCGGTGAAGCCAATGCAAAGTGCAAAAAGGGCAATAACACTGATGTTCACTTGAGGCTCCAAAACACCCAGTCTCCAATTGACTTCAGTTCAGAAATTATCATTTTAAACAATGGGAATGAAATGAAAAATCTCGTAATAACATCCTGAAGGTAGCATTACTTTTTGCTTAGTGAACTGTTTCGTAAAAGGAAAATAGAAACATCGCTTTCCTGCTTAGCTCAGTTTCACTAGCAACCACTGATTTTAGTCAGTCATCAACTACAGCATCTGTGCACATCCACACTAAAAGTCCTGTTTCATTATGTGGCAATATGTCTCAGACAGGCACTGTGATGTGAGACTTAACTGCTATTTATCCAGTATCAGAAAGTCATCTTTAGTTTCTTAATATCCTCATTGTTAGACTGGGAAGTATTTACCAGCTTTCTGTTTCTAGCGAGTCCATCATTAAAAAGTCAAGATGCTATCACACTGAAAGCTACAACAGATGCTTATTGCCTATTTCATTTTTCTGTAATCTCCATTGTCATGCACCAAACTGTATCTTTGTGTATCTGTTTCGGAGAAGATGAGTAAGTGGTATGCTGTCACATTTACTTTTTATCTTCTTTGTCTTCTCTCTGGCCAGCAGTGCCTGGTCTCAACTGTTAACAAAGTTTTTTTGTATGATACTTTTCTCCATTTGGTTAATTAAAACACACTTATATTCTATTTTGTTTGAGTTACAGAAAGACTGTTTAATGCTTTCTACTACCTTTACGTACTTCATACAAAAGGAGCACTTAGATGACTGTTAAGGATTCAAAATTGTAAATTGGGCAGCTGAATTGAACCGTGACATTCCTTCCTGTAAGTCTTTCCCAAAAGGGCCATCATGAGATTTGTGAAATCAATTAATCTTTTTTTGTGGAGCCAAAATGGCCTTCAGTTTCCTCAAATCTCCCTTGTAAATTAGGCAAATGAGCCACATTAAGTCTTCCTGCCTCTCATTCCCAGAAGTGGCCCAGAGAGCCATCTTGACATCCATGAGATTGATTTATTTTCCATCCGAAGCCAAAGAGGCATCAAGGCCCCTATATTCCTGGAGTCCCTGCTGTAAATTAGGGTCCTGAGCCATGATACGTCTTCTTGTCAGTCTTTCCCACAAGAGCTATGAAAAGGTTCATAAGATTCCTGCATTTGTCATCATCAAGCGACAAAATGGCCCCCACTTTTCATGAAGAGCGAGAATCTTTTCCTAGAAAGTGTCGTTATAAAATCTGCAGCTTAGCACAACATCTCTCCCTGTGCATGTTTTTCAGAAGGGCCATCATGAGATCCGCGAGCTCCGTCAGTTTCACTTCACCAGCTGGCCCGACCACGGCGTTCCCTGTTACGCCACAGGACTGCTGGGCTTCATACGGCAGGTCAAGTTCCTCAACCCTCCAGACGCCGGGCCCATAGTGGCACACTGCAGGTAAGAGCAGCGACGTAAAGGACACCGAGGTTTCATACAAACATAAACTTAATTCCCTGGTGCTGTTGGTCAGTGGCTGCAGAGGCAAGACAAACAAACAGAGCCCCTCAGTTGTACAGCTCTCAGGTCTTGCTTTTCACAGGATAAAGCTTCAGGTAGAGGGTTTAGCATAGCGGGTTTAACATGGTGGATTTAAACAAGCAAAAACAAGTGTTTGTTTTGCTTTTGTATGACAAAATAACTTTCCTTTATATTGTATATTTCTATATGCATTTGTTTGAATCATCCAGTATCACACTAATGCATTCAATTAAATAATGTCACAATAAAATCCCAGTTAAGAAATGAAGCGTCCCTGCCCACTTAAACCCTAGTGGTGGACTTTTATTTTGAAATGGTTAAAGTAAGTTCATAGTAACTTAATGCAGTAACTTAAATGTTTTGATTTGACCCCCTCCAGATCCTGTTTGAAGTGTCAAAATGACTCTTTGTGTTGAAATATCACTATTTAAATATATGAAAGAAGAAAGTGTCTGCCTTCATACAAGCTGGGTACCTTTTGCAGGTCAGGTAAATATAGGCCCCAGTTACCAGACCACAAAGTCCTTAGAGTGCACACACCACCACCACAGAATATCCATATCTGAAACCAATCTGACTCAGATGTAGACATCCTGCATGTGTCTGTAGATGTTCAACCAAACCTACACACTGCTTCCTTCTTCTTCTTCCTCTCCAGCTCATAAATGCTTTAGTGGTGTTTTGCTGCCCCTACTGGTTCTCTTTCTCCACTATATACGTTAAAACCTTAGCCCATTATAACAGACAGTGATTTTTTTGGACAGCATCCCACCTTCTGATCCAAAATATAATAATTTTTTCCTTGGGTTAAAAGCCTGATCTCTCCCCAAAACAAACAAGCAAACAAAAAAAGACATTTTGCATAATGTTACTAACAGACCGACAGATAAACCAACCAATGTGAGTGAAAACATGACCTCCTTGGCAGAGGTAAAAATCTAAATAGTATTTAGAAGCATTTTATCTGACAATAAACTAAAACATCCTTTGTTTCACTGGCAGCGTTTCTTTCACTGCTCTTCTTCCAGGTTATCAGTACTAATATGATCACACCCTCAACCCACACACCACTCTCTTTTGTTCATAAATTAGATCGATGGTGTTAACCTTTAAAAAGTCGGCAACAAAAAAAAAAAGAAATTCACCTCCCCACCCCACTTTCATTCCCACACCCCCCACACCAGGAACAAAGGAAGAAGAAGAAAAAAAACAAGTGACAGCATGAGGATCCTGATAGCGACAGTATATTTAACCTCCCTCTTCTGTTCTTTATGGGATGTAACAGCTCAGCTCTGAGGCCAAGTTCTCAGCAGGCAGGAGCTTTAAAAGGTCAGCTATCTGACAAGCTATGAAAAAAAGAAAGGTTTGGAGTAGATTCCTCATCTTGTCACGAGCATTTAAAATTAATGTATTCCATTTGGTGGTCCACCTTAATACAACACATGGCTTTGAATGGATGGTCACAATGGGAGTAAAATTCCTAACCCTGCCATGATTAGTTCTGGGTGAAGGACCCGTGCACGGTCATAACGCGTATTCACAAAGGTTTCATGTACTTTGATGATTTAATGATCAGAGGTTTAGTTACTTCTACTTAGTTACATGAAAGCTTTCTAGCAGCACAAGTGAAAATACAGCAAACAACTTTCTGTTTAAACTTTTATAGCATCTACCAAGCAAACAACAACACTGGTTGCTTGTCAGTGTCCTCAAATGACCACAAGACAGTTTCTATAACAGGTCTCTATTTGGTGCTGGATTGGACTAGAGGCAAGATTTTATTTCTAATGTTGTTTCCTTAAATTTGATTAGTCCTATTTTAGTGTGAAGGTCAAAACATTAAAATTACAGCACGACTCTGTAAATGAACTCAACACTTCCTATTTTGGTGGGTTCACAAAGCATGCAGCATGGATTTTTGCCGTGCGTGTACTTGTGATGTGTGCTCACGGGCATGTACTAGCGATTTTCACCACATGTGAGGAACAGACAACCCCTCCTGGTACTCCTCCCACTTCCTCCATCATCAGTGAACAAGATCGTAAATATTGCTGCTTTGAGCTGTTGTGGAAGTTCCAGAAATGGAGAAAAACTCCTTTTCTTCTTGGTTTGACCCCATAACAGAGTCCACTGCTGCTTGGTGACGTCGGGGAATACAAGATCTGAATTTCTTGCTCATGTTGAAACTTTTTCAACTCACATGACGCAAATCTCACATCCATTTGCTTGTGTGTTGGTTGCACACAAGAGCTCCTCCTCAAGTTAATTTGAAAATGGATGAAAATGTCAAAACACGATAACATTTTGTTATTTCATCATTTGTTTTTTTATCAAACACTTGAGTCTGTGACAGCTTATTAATGCCAGGTCCACTTGAATACAGCATGGGCTCATTCATTATGAAAAAAATCATTACAAAAAAAAAAAAAAAAGACACACTCTAAATAAATGACAAAATTGTACACACACACAGAGGAGGAGGAACACGTGGACGGACAAACTTGGCGAACAGCGGCATAAACAGACAGCCATAGTAAAAGTATGTAGACAGACAGGCGGGAAGTTATGGCAGTCACTTCCAATTTCCGGGGGCACTCTGACGCTATTGGCCTGTGTCATGAGGCTTTCAAACACACACCTACACACAAGCACACACACACACACACACATAGAGGCCCAGCAGTATTCTGGTCTCAACATTAATCACAGAGGTTGACAGGTAATCTGCCGAGGCGCTCCCTCCTTTTCTCTCTCTTTCCCCTTTTCTATCTTTCCTTCCCCCTCCTCTTATCTCCCTCTTTTCTCTCTCCTCCTTTTTCTTCTCTCTCTCTCTCTCTCTCTAGCTGTCTCTGCAAACTGTCAGAGGGATTGCAAAGTGAAAGATAGGTTCCTCCCCTCCCTCCTCCAATCCCTCCATACCTCATCTTCTCAGTTTCCCTCTTCATCCCTCCATCCCTGCCTCCCTTGATCTCTCCCCTGTGACGACCACTTCTATCACTCGCCGTCGCTAACCCTCTTCTCGTCATGGTCCCCACCCCCCTCCCTGCATCCTCCTCCTCTCCCTATGCTCATTCAGTCCATCCATCCATCTGTTGGCCTGCCTGCTTCATCCATCTCTTCCCCCCAGGCTTTTGCTGTTCAGGATGTGTCGCCTTAGCACCTGACATCGGGTATTAAAGTCTCTACATGTTTGTGTTTGAAGGGGAGAGAGAGCGAGCGAGAGGAGAGTGACAGAGACAGACTCCACCCTCGTACTAAACTCCACTTGTATTTCAGGCATCACTACGTTCACCATTTTTTCCCCGTCAGACAATTACTGAACTGTTAAGCTTTCAGAGTGTTTCTCTGAACTATGAGACATGAGGGTTTTTTGTTGGGGGGGTTTGAGACTTTAACTCTGAGTCACTTCACTGTGTGGATTCACACATTATTTCTACCTACACTGAAATAAAATGAAATCTTTGCCCTTGTTTGACTCATTGCCATGGGAAAATGTTTGTGGTGGAGCCTCATTAACAATTTTTATTTATTACCTCTGGGTTTACATACTCAAGGTTGATTGAACCTACATCTGATTAGCTGTTGTGGGTGAAAGTTCAGTTCAGGGTTAGGTTCAGGTTCCTGTTTTTTTGTGTGACTTAGCTGAGCAGAAAGACAGGAAGCAGGGGGTAAACAGAACTTGGTACCTTGACATAGTTGAGGTAAACAAGACTTTACAAAGTCACAGCTGAACAAAAAATAAATCCACCATGTCTGTGAAAACTCTCAGTCATCCAGGTCACAGCTCGTCAAATGGTGTTGAATCTAGAGCAAGTGGACCTGGTGTTAGATTCCTCTTTTCTTACATCAGAACTGAAGAAGCCTCTTGGATGACAGGGAATGTCTTCAAGAGTCCAAAAACCAAGTCCAGCTGCTCTAAATTCAGCACCATTTGGATAAATCACCAAATATCCCTGGGCAAAACCCTTGGTGTAAAACATTTTACAAAATGGATAATGACACATTTTTTTAAATCAGTGAAATGTGCAGGTACAAATTTCTAATGAGCCCAGCTAGCTGTTTACTTGCACTCTCAGTATTTATGCAAATAATAGTATTTCCTAAAATGTTAATATTTAATTTTGAGAAGCTTTTTTGATTTTTTGGTTGATAGATGAAGCTCAAATGAATAATAAATGTAATATCATCTTAGAGCTTGCTCAGTAACCTGAGATTGTTTATTTTGTTACATTAGTAATTTAATGGATTGTCAATTTTTCTGATTGGTCTCTGCAGTGCCGGTGCAGGGAGGACAGGCTGTTTCATTGCAGTGGACATCATGTTGGACATGGCAGAAAATGAAGGAGTGGTGGACATTTTCAACTGCATCCGAGAGCTGAGGTCACAACGGGTCAACATGGTTCAGACAGAGGTAAGTGTAAAACACACAATACAATCTCACACGTCATTGAGTCTACCAGGAAGTGCATGTCTGATAGAAACAGACAGACTGTTGCTAGACAACCATAGTTGGACAGACACTTTATATTCAAGTAAAAAATAAAACACCAGCAGCTAAGAAACTCTACAGTGAGAGGTGTCTCATCAGATTTTGATTACCAAACACTGCCCTCTGTAAACATCTATATCTGTAACCAGAAATGTTACATCAAAGGCATTTTTTGTAAGAAAAAGGAAAGTTCAAACAGGCTTCTGAAAGCTGATGAAGCTTTCCAAGTGCTTTTGTCTTTGGTCAGAGGTGTATGAGAAGCACAATCATAAGAAGTGGGCGAGTGTCTCTGTGCATCTTGCAGTCATTTATCATCCATCCCAATCAGACCATCAATATTAAACTCTCCCTGAATAATAGATAGCACCAGTAAGATTCAATTCAAATTTTTCAATTCAGCTTTGTTTATAGAGCATTTTAAAAGACAGCATGGTCAGCCACAGTGCTGTACACAAGCTTAATTTAATTCAATTTGGTTTCATCCAATTGTGCTACTATAACACCACATCATTGAATCAGTTAATCAGTCTATCAATCAATCAGTAAATCAATCAATACATCAAAACACTTCTAGTGTTGCAAGGTCAGAAACTTGCAACACCATCAAAGTCAGAGAACCCCCCACCGATCCCCCCGGGAGCAAGCACTTTGGCAATTGGCACTATGTGACTGTGGGAAGGAAAAACTCACTTTTAACAGGAAGAAACCTCCAGCAGGCCAGGCTCTGGGGGGGTCTCGACTGCCACGATGACAAGATAACACACACATACAGTATGCACACAAACTCTCAAATACACACAGATTTATACCTTTTTGTATCACTGAATGTAAGTGAGAAGTACAGAGGAATACACAGACATGGACCAGTGAGCTGTCTTTGCATTTGGTTTGAATTTTTTCCACATGGTTACCTACTGAAAGTTTAACATTGCTTTCCTTCGATAACTGCTGCTACCTGGTACCATAGACTCTACAAAGAAATGGATGAAGCAGCCAGGTTTCAAAAGTGAAACCAATGCAGTGTTTAATATAAAGAAGTGCAATACTGCCAGTGGCCACAAGATGCTGGCTCCAAAAAAATTCACTGAAAGACTTAAAGTCTCATTCACGTTAGGCAGTGTCCTTGGGGTCAAGGGTCAGACCCACCTCCTTACTCCTCCTTTCATCACCAAATGTTATGAAAGCCTGAGGTGACCATACTTCTAGTTTTAAAAACAACAAAGAAACAATTCAGTATGGATTAAGATGGTTCAAGTGCAAAACTGGCTTGAAAGTGCAAGTCCACAAACCAACAGGTCACATTAGCTTCGTCCATTCTATATACAGTCTATGGCTGATGCTCATGCTAGCTACAGCTACACTGCATTGTCAGGTTTATTTTGGTTTATTGTTCAATATCCCCAAAACATGGAGGATGCATTTCCTAGAAAGTTCGTTCTTTTCGTCAGCCAAGGACTCAGGTTACTTGCTATCTTTTACACAGTCTCAAAATTTGTTCTAATTTTGTACTATCAATCACTTTTTAAAGAGACGGGGTCTTCCAGTGTTTGGTATTTCATTTTGGAACAGAAGTGTTCATTTCTTGTCTAAGCTACCTTAAGCCGACCTAATCCATCCCGCCTCTGCATTCCATTTGTGCTACTGATGAAAACCTTGCATATCCACAAAGTCAACTTTTCCAGGAATAAAGAAAAACAGCCTCATTTTCAGACTGACAGCTTGAGCTCAGAGTATGAAATTGACTTCTGAATGGGTTTTAGAAGTGCTAGGTTCAGAAAAGTTACCCAGGGCATCACATTGAGTGTTTTCATATGACAGCAGTCGTATGAAAGCCAGTTCTGTATGTGTGTGTCTGTGTGCGTGCACTCGTGTGTTTTTATGCCTCTTGAAACCAAGCTAAATGCATCCTGCCCTGCCTTTTGAATATGTGTGGGAGCAATTTGTGTCGGTGTTGAAGCCGCTTGATGCTATTATAATCCTGCTCCGCACAACACAAAGCAATTAATCTTTTAAAAGGCACAGGGGGAAAGAAGTGTGTGTGTAAGTGTATCAATGAGTGCTTGCCTGTTTGTGTGTGTAACTGCCTACATGTGTTTTCGCATGCAAGTGTGTGTGTGTCACCAGAGTAGTTAACGGCCAGGAGAGGTCATTTCAGTGATGCTTTTAAAACCCTCCTCACCGCTCCAAGGGCAACAATTAACATTCAACAGAGAGAGAGAGAGCGAGACAGAGAGACCAAGAGATAAAGTAAGGAGCAAATTGAAAAGTGAGAGGCAGTAGACAAACACAAATGTATAAGGAAATAAGAAACAGAGAAATAAGAACTGAACCAACACTGGATGAAATTGTAATGATAAGAAAGGCAGAAAGAGATAGAGGTAAATTAGCATGCATGCTAACTGCTGTAGCTCATGCTAGCTGAAGCATTTACCAGCTCACTAATGGGTTGACCCGTTTTAATTTACCTTGTCTTGAGAGCACAGTTCTACAAGTGATGGATTTTGAATGAAGAAGTTTGCAGTAGCAAATAATAAAAATAAACAAACTGCTGCAGTGCACTTGAATTTTTAGCTAGTGCTTGCCATCTCTGCATGAAGTAGAGTAACAGGAGAACAAGTTGTGAAGCAGAGGTTGCTTCACCTTGTGCTTTTTCAGTGTCAGATGTCAGATCAGCAAGACTAAATGTGTCATACACACATACTGAAATACTCGACTTGGACTATGGAAAGTCAGGACATATAATAAAAGTGTCTACAACCATTACATTGGTGACATACAGGGAGACAGGAACAGGCACGCGCCAATTGCAAGCGTTCAGCCCAGTTTGTCAGAGACTGTGCAATCTGAGGTGAGGTGAGGCTCATCGCTGCTCGTCATGTCTCTCTCCTGTATTTGAACATGAAATATGCAAAAATGATTGGAATCATATGAAATTACATTCATAGCACCGATCAGTGGACAAGTATTTATATTTATTTCATCTTATTTTGTTGTTACCTTTCATTATGACATCATGTCGTGTGGTCAGGGGAGGCAGGTGAGGTGTGAAGTTTCAATAATGACAATTTCGAGTTCCTTTGATCATCATGTTTTCTCCACTCATGTTTCAGGAGCAGTATGTGTTTGTTCACGATGCCATCTTGGAAGCATGTCTTTGTGGGAACACAGCCATACCGGTGTGTGAGTTCAGAGCCATTTACTACAACATCAGCAGACTGGACCCACAGACCAACTCCAGCCAGATTAAAGATGAGTTCCAGGTGAGCACACGCATTCACACACACTGTTTGTTTTTATTTGGTACATTCGCAGGACTTACATTTAGTCCCTGGAGGATTTCCTGAACCATAACCATGTAATTTTACCCTTAACTAAAATAAAACAAGTCTTGTTCATCAAGACTATTAAAAAGGGCCTTACCCTAACCTGTGGTCTTTGTTCTCACTGTTTGAAAAGTACTTCAGTCCCTCTTTGCTGTATTATCTTATTAATATGATTTTCTTTTCGTAAAGTTTTTGGTTTTGTTTGTTTTTATCCATCAGACTCTGAACATAGTGACCCCTAGAGTCCGTCCAGAGGACTGCAGTGTGGGTTTGCTACCCAGGAACCACGACAAGAACCGCAGTATGGACGTCCTATCAGCAGACCGATGCCTACCTTTCCTTATATCTGTGGATGGAGAAAGCTCCAATTACATTAATGCTGCATTAATGGATGTGAGTTTTTGATTCCCATTCTGAATTTATAATGTTACCATTTCTATGCATGAACTTTCTTGTGCTGCAGTTTGATTCACTGTTTTTAAAAATCTTGGGCTTGTTCTGTATTTCTCGTCTATCCTGATGCACCAGAGCCACAAACAGCCAGCGGCCTTTATTGTTACCCAGCATCCTTTGCCAAACACCATGGGCGACTTCTGGAGGCTGGTGTTCGACTACAACTGCTCCTCCATTGTAATGCTCAATGAGATGGATGCAGCGCAGGTACAAACACACATAATTCTGTATCTACTTTCCCTGCTTTTGTCCAATTAAAAATAATAAGACCAGGCACTAGACTGTCAGTAGCCGACACACTGACTGTAACATAACAGTCAGAAAATGCTTTTATTAATATGAATTGTACACATTTAAACTCAATAAGTTTCAGTTACATTTTTTACAAGCAGTGAAGGTCCTAGACAAAGAAAGAAAAAACAAACAAAAAAATCAGACTCATACCATTCTTACCAAATGTTGAGTGCTAAATGAATCATCAACACACACCACTTTTCATTAACAGGATTCAAAAAAACATTGTGACAGTGGCTTCCACATTTTTGATTTGAAATTACACTGAGCAGCTGCAGGTGCACGACCCTGTAATTAGTGTGAGTTTATTATGTTAACTGTACAGCTAACCTGCCCACTCTGCCAAGAGTCTTTGGTGGGGATGTGGGGACCAGCAACCGGCTAAACAGTGGGTCTGCCACTGTGGGTAGAGTTTGGGGCCAGACAGAAAAATCCAACAATGTTTAGAATAACAATGTGTCTAACATAGAGTTAGTTAATTTTGCTTGACTCCAGAAGTGTGCTGACTCTTCTGTTAGCTCTGTGAGTTTGAGACCTAACGCCTGCTGTAATGAAGTTGTCAGAACCTCTGACAGCGTTAGACAGGCAAATATAAAGTAGAAAGAGAGAGATGGGAAGAGCTGGAAAACTCTCTGGTGAGAGACCAGAAGTAGTATGGACAGAATCAGAGAAATGTAAAGCTTTAACTTCACTTCACACAGTTAGATCACAACCAAGCTTGAAATCTATAGTAAAGGTAGTTATTTTCTTTCTGGTAGGGAAGGGGGAGCAAGGTATTCACTGTTGATGGACAGAGGGTCAATACTTGACTTTTATGCTCAGCAATAAAAAAAGAGAGAGAGAGAGAGAGGAAGCTAATCTGGTTCCTGTCACATCGAATTTTTGTGGCCAGGTAGTCAACACTGTACAGACTTGGTATTGGCTTGTGGCCCACTTCTACTACCTCTGAGGAGGTTGCATAGGAAAGGAAAGTATATGACATTGTACTTGTCTTCAGCTTCATCTAGGTCTGGGCAGCAGAGAAGCCCAGACAGTCCACTCCCAAGCTACTTCTACCAGCTCTTCCAGGGGAATGCTGAGATATTCCCAGGCCAGCAGATATATTCCCCTCCAGCATGTCCTGGGCAGGCCCTGAGGTCTCCTCCGAGATAAACATGTCCCAAACACCTCCCAGGGAGGCATTTGTGGGGGCTTCTCCACCAGATGCCCGAACCACCTCAACCGGGTCTTCTTGGTGTGGAGGAGCAGCGGCTCTACTCTGAGTCCCTCCCTGGTGACTGAGCTCCTCACCTTATCTCAAAGGCTGAGCTCGACCACTCTGCGAAGGAAACTCATTTCAGCCGCTTGTATTCGTGATCTCGTTCTGTCAGTCATTACCCAGAGCTCCTGACTGTAGGTGAGGGTTAGAATATAGGTTGACTGCTAAAACAAGAGGTTTGCCTTCTAGCTTAGCCCCTCTTTACCACAATGGACTGGTTTAGCATACATATCACTGCATACGTCGCCCCAATCCACCTGTCGATCTCCCACTCCATTCCACCCTCACTCATGAACAAGATCCCAAGACATTTAAACTCGCTTAAGCCAAAAAGCAGAGATGAGATCCTCCAGTCTCAAACCCAACTATTACATTACATGCAACCTTTAATCAACACAGTCTGGATTTAGTTACCTCATCTCCCTCGTGTTGATTGTAAATTATTCAAACGATAATGCTTCTGGCAAGGGAATTAAAATGATCCTATTGCAATCCTGTATGAACTATATTTCAAATGTAGAAATAAGTCTTTCACTAGGCCAAACTTTTACTTTAACTCTTGCTATCTTAGAGAAAATACATTCCTATGTACCTACTGAAACCAATGAACCTGTCATCTTTCTCAATTCCTGCTTTGTCTGTTTTCTGCAGTTATGTATGCAGTACTGGCCAGAAAAAAGTTCGTGTTGCTACGGTCCAATCCAAGTGGAGTTCATATCAGCGGACATCGATGAAGACATCATCAACCGAATCTTCAGGATCTGCAACATGGCCAGGGTAATTTTCATCTTTAGTGTAGTATAGATGTACAGTAGCTCTGGGGGGGACTTTTACTATGTCTTTACAACAAAGCTGTGGAGATAGCAGTGAAAACACATGTATATAAGTTCACACCACCTTAGTTTTCCAACCACATTCTCATTTATTGAGACGACATTCAATATAATAGTGAGTTCAGGGCCTTGCTCACGGACAATCTCAGCCTATATTGTTCTTCTTGGACCCAGTTTAATGCCTGTGGCTTTCACCTTTCAGCACAGTGCTGGAGATGTGTATTTCAGTGTGTGTTAGTCTTCAGTCAGTTTCCTGGCAGCCTCGCTTGTCCTTTTTATCTTAGTCTCTCTTGTCTGTATTATTTTTTCCTTTTTTTTCTCCCCTCATGCCATTGTCAGACTCTCCCCAGTAGCATTATTTTCACTCAGAAACTCACCTTAAACCAGGACCTGGCTGCTATGCTGCACCTGGCAAGATGGTTCAAGAGCAAACTGAACATCAGTAAAGCAGCATAGCTGAGGTCTGGTTTGGTGAGCTCTCTATTAAAAAAATGGCAGTGCTGCAATAACAAAAAATGTATTATTTTCAACTCTTCTCTCATTGTCTCACTGTTTCTCCTCACCCACCTCTGTTCCCTTCTCACCTCTCCTCTCTGCTCACTTCCTCCTCTCTTGTGTCTCCTTTCCCACCCTCTGGCCTCTCTGGTTACTCCCTTCTCATCTCATTTTCTCACCCATCCATGACGGTACAACTCTAGTGGTGCCCTACCGTCTGCATGCTCCTATAGCGCTTAGTGAACTCCGGCACTACCTTACTCTCTATATTCACTCTCTCTTTCTCTCTCTCAAACACATCACTGGTCTAGTGTGAAATGGCTCATATCATCGCCATAACAGCACATCTCACACTGTGAGAGCAGCTCCAACCTAGCTGAGTCTGTACCGCCAACCACTAAGCCATCAAATGAGGAGGGAAACAGCGAAAGAGTGGAAAGGTTTGAGAGACAGAAATGGAAATATACAAATAAGAGGAGAACAAAAGGGGGAAGAAAAGTGAACGGTTTAGAGAAAGAAATGGGGTGAAGAAAAAGGTTAAAATTGGAGTTGATTGGTGAGGGCGATGGATGAGGTGAAGAGAAAGATGAAGAAGAAATAGACTCAAGGAGAGATGGCAGGGGAGGCAGGTATACTGAGAGGAGGGGGAAGGAAGTGGAAGGAAAAAGAACAGTGCAGTATCTTTTTGGCTGCGTGTGTGTAAATGTCAATGTGCATATGCGTGTGTGGCAAACATAGCAGTAAATCAGCCTGACAGTGATGGCAGATTTTGGTATTTTACATGGTGGATTCCAACTGCCTTGGGCCAGACAACTGAAAACATGCCATGTCTGCCATGAAATTAGATTACACATTAGAGGCAATCGTCTTTGTTGAGGCCAATCCTGCTTGAAAAGACATTTGTTCAAACCAACAACGAATTACAGCAAACAAAAAAACAAAAAAAGCTTAAGCACAAAAAGTGCTAGTAGTGAATTTATTTACCACAGAGCAACAAATGAGGCCATAACTGAAAAGTTTGGCAACATCCATCTAAAATGCTGCTTCAGATGTTTCCAGTGCTGAAATAGGAGACAGTGAGGTTCATTGTTTCATTCTGGGCCCAGTTGTTCAGAGGTTATTTGATTGAACTTTAGCTATTGGATTGGATTCAGTCTTAAAAATGGGCTGTTCACATAGACTGTATCAAATGGACAAAGCTAACGTGATGTCACCTGTTGGTTTGTTGACTTGCATTATTTTTTTTTTCAGATGAACCATCAAATCACTAATAGGAAGTTTACTTTCGCTAATGATATCATTATGACTTGTGGGAAAAATGTAGTGACTGAGTATTTCTTGATTAAAAATGACAGTTGTGTGAATTGAAGACAACTGGAGCCAACATCCAGTGTTCGTTGGGGTTATTACACATTTTTACACTTCAGCATTGGCCTCATTTTTGAGACCCAACTGCTTTGTCTTTTGTCTTTGCTTTGAAAAAACTGATTCTGTAACTGGATGAGATCAGATAATCCAGTGTTGGTTTTGATCCATATCAGACGTTCAGTATGTGTATCTTTTTAATAGGACTGGGACACCAGTGATGCAAAATGTTTTAGTTTAGTCCAATCCTGACAGAAGGCTGAATTCAGTGAGGATTTCAGGAACAAAACATTTCTTCAATTTTGTCAAAATTGAAGAATACATGAGTAAAAAAATACATAAGTATCTGAATCAGAGTGATCCAGTTCAAAGTTGCTTTGAGAAACAACAGTGAAAAGGATCACATGATCCTGGATAACGAAACACGGGATTTCCAAATCTGGAATAAACTTTTTGAACAAGTGGGCCCAAGTGTTAATTACCACATGTAGTTGAATAGTCAGTAGTATGTGTAATACGAATCCTCATCATCCTCTTTCTCTCCTCAGCCACAGGATGGTTACCGCCTGGTGCAGCACTTCCAGTTCATTGGCTGGCCAGCCTACAGAGACACGCCTCTCTCCAAGCGCTCCATCCTCCAGTTGGTCAGGAGGTTGGCTAAGTGGCAGGAGCAGTACGATGGAGGAGACGGGAGGACCGTGGTACACTGCCTGTAAGTGTAATGTGCACACACACACACATGTAGACCTGCATACTGGGGGAAAAAAAAGTGATGAAGTATTAGACTGGAACAGGTGCTGCTCTGTGTAAGAGATCCACACACCCAACAGGTTGAAAGACAAATGTGCCCTCTTAGTGTGTGTGTGACAGAGAAAGATGGTGAGGTGCACTTACCGATGATAAATTACACTTTCTGTAAGACAAAAAAACTGTTCACACACACAAGCAAGAATTCATATGGCCATACATAAACATGTTTGTGATAATATATACAATAATTATTATTTACATTCATTTAGATCCTTTTTCATACTTTATTTTAGCTCACAGATCTTGTATGAAAATGTTTAAAGGTAAATGTTGAAATATCAGAAACGCTGTGAAAGCTGGTACTAATTTATTTAAGCAGTGTCAACTTGAATAATAGCAAAAGCATACCAACACACCAAGACCTGTTTGTGTGCATTATATTCAGCTTTATTTTAAACTATAAATCAAATGGGTTTTTGTAATACTACAGGGCCTGATGCATTGCTGCTATTATTATTTAGATTTTTTTACCAAAAGATATTTTAAATACACCCAAATGATGCTGATTACTTGCACCCATGCATGTGTGTTGGTACACAGCTCAGCTCAGCTCCATACGATTTGTATCTGAGCAGAACAAATGAAGCTGATAATGAGGGAAGGAAACAAAAACTGTAAAATCTATAGAGGAGAGATTACAGGCAACTTCACTAACAATAATACACACTCAAAACATTGCCTCACGCACATTACTGGTGCTCATCCAATCAGCTTCCTCTGTCACAGCTCATTGGACCAATCAGAAATGGCATTGATTTGTTTTCTTTCTGTTTTTTCTTTCTTTCTTGTTGTTAGGTTTTGTTTGCTTCTCAGTGTTTTCTATCTCTGTTTATAAGAGAGGAGAAAATAGGATTTGTGAAATGCAGGCTGTGTGAAATACCAAGTATTAGGAAATAGTATTCTAATTAAATCTCAATAATTATCTTCTCAGATCACATGTGGCAAGAAATCAAAGCTGTTTTTAGTTCACAGTATTTTTTCTTCTTTTTTATAAAATCAAATTCATAAAATTAATATTTTGTCAACCACTAAATTACTACCTGCTCAAAACAGCAGGAGCCCGTATCAGCGCTCATGGGTTTAAATATTATCATTGGTGGATCTTAACACAACTAACAACACAGAATCAATGTTTAAAGCCTGGCATATAGATAGTGACAGAGATACATATCCCATCCTGTGACCCCCGGTTCAAATCAATCTGTCAACCATATCTATTGATTTCATGTTCTGAAAAAAAAAGATTGCACAAGTAAATCCTTTTTTATTTCTTCTTTTTTCAACAAAAATAAAATAATGTGCAATTCAAACACTGGCAAACAGTTAAATAATAAAATTAAATTAAATTTTTTGTGAGTGATTTTCAAAGTTGTTATGCTAAACCACAGTAAATGTGAGTGACAGGGATGTAGACTTTCTCTGCTTCTGGCTAAAGACAGCTACACCGGCTAATCAACCCCAGCTATTGATTTCACAGACTCAGTAATACCGGCGATAAGGAGAAACATGATGGGTCAATCAGTAGCTGGTGAAAATAGATTATTTTTCTGCTCTTCACTTGTCCTGGAGGTTGGAGTCTGATGGCTCCTTAATGCTGAGCACATGTCTCATTTTCAGCAAATCACAGTGGGAAAACGTTTCAGAAACCGGTGAGAAGGAGCACACTTAACACAGCAGTCTGTCTGTGCTGTATTTACTCGGGGTTGGAGAGATCTATATTTCAGATAAGGATAAGTAAAGAAAATATGGTGCTGTGTAACAAATCCTTAAAATATTCACGCCATGTCCCGGTTCATATCTGGAGTAATGTGGTTTCAAGTATGGCACAAACAATTTAAATCAAATGAATGAACTTAACCTTCTGCACTGACTGACATCTTTTACCCTGTATCTTCACTATAGAGGCTTTAAAGCTGATCACCCTCCATACACATTAAAAAATGCTGGGTTGGTATTGCCTAGAGCTTAGACTGACTGCATGCTGAGTTAATTTAACCCAGCAGGGTAGGCTGCTTTTACACAACATTGTTTAAGTGTGTAAAACTCTTAGCAACATTAGCTCTATAGGTGCTAATTAAAGACATCTAACTGATGTAAAAAGAAAGATAATCCTAGTTCTTTACCAATTGTATATATGTTTATAGGCATCTGTCAGGTAACATATCTTGTTCACATGCAGATTATGTCAACCACTGTATTTGATAGTGAGTGCAGTAATATTGGTTATTTCACAGGAAAGCTGTGGGTACACAACTCCAGCAGTTAGTTGTTGATGTAAGAATCTGTCTTGGCCACACTGAGCATTGCTGTCATGTTTTGGGAATGCTCTTTACCAACACCAACAATGGGAAAATAATCGTGATGTATTTGCTTTAACACATAAAAAGCTTTTGGTGCTTTAATGAAAACTTTCTTCATCTTATTAAGGAACATTTTGTTTAGTTTTTCTTTGATTGGCACTAATAAAATACTAGAGAAAGAATATATTATTGTGGACTTAAGGACAACTTACCGCAGCAACCAAGGTACAGGAATAGTCTCAAATTATCATATTCACACTAGAGTCATGTAACCTTGCTAAGTGTAAATGTAAGAAATTGCTCCCAAATTAAACTTTCTGTAACTTTAATTACTTGCTTGTAGCCGTCTCTTTTACAGTAAGTTGTTTTGATTAAAGCTGCTTTTTGGTTGACACCCAGAGAGGAAGGTTAATAAACTACCAAACATATCTTGTACATTTCTTTTACAAACCGTGAAAGCTGTGCAGTCGCCTTGACTTTCATCACTTGAGTCCTGACCTGTTTGATTTTATTGGGTACGCTGGTGCTTGTTCTTTCGTAATTAGGTTCATAATATTAATGTATTTTAGCCTTAAGATGTATCTGACAGCACTGATGTAAAATGTATTGGCTTCCTTACCTAGAAATTAGTTTTTGACACAGAAGCAAGCATCTCAAAGCAACTAAAACTAACATGAAGTCAGGAAAGAAGTGCTGAAGGAAAACCTCTGGATTTAAATTTTTGTCTCAAATACCGATATTGAAACAAGTACAAATGAGGACCAGGAGTGTTGTGTCCCATTCAAAAATAGATTTACACACATCAGGAACACTAGTTCAGAAGGAAGCAGCATTACTATATTTTAAATTATTCCCAGCAAAAAAATGTAATCATTGGTCTCAGGCAGGGGTCTGCAACCCTGGTCCTAGAGAGCAGCAATCCTGCATGTTTTAGATGTTTCCCTCTTCCAACACACCTGATTCAAATGACCAGCTCATCATCAAGCTCTGCAGAAGCCTGATAATGATCCTGATCATTTGAATCAGGTGTGTTGGAAGAGGGACACATCTAAAACATGCAGGATTGAGGCTCTCTAGAACCAGGGTTGCAGACCCTTGGTCGAGGGATACATTTTAATATATGTTAATAAATAACATTTAATTGTAAAATTTGAATCTCTGGCTATCTAAGCTAACCTGACCAGGCTGTAGTAGTCCAGGCATTGATAATTCAGAGTGGGTAGACAGTGGATAATTTTTGTGACGGCTGCCACTCCACCTCTCACTACTTGAATGTTTTATTCAGTCTGAATACTAAAGGAATTCAGCTGGAACCAGGTGAGATGGGAAAGTCTGGAGCTGTTTTCATGCTGGGTGGTCTGACTGCTGACTGGCAGAGCACTGACTGCTGATTGGGACACACAGCCAGTAAACACACAATATATATACATATATATACACACACACACACACACACACACAGAAATATGTTTGTGTGTACCTTGGCCCATTACAGCACTGCACCCTCTATATAAAGACTTTAGAAAGGCCAGTTTAAGTTGAATAAGTGTATTGAA
>OOFC01050657.1:34157-46248 GCA_900323345.1 Pseudochromis fuscus | reverse complement strand
GATTGGGACACACAGCCAGTAAACACACAATATATATACATATATATACACACACACACACACACAAATATGTTTGTGTGTACCTTGGCCCATTACAGCACTGCACCCTCTATATAAAGACTTTAGAAAGGCCAGTTTAAGTTGAATAAGTGTATTGAAATGCCTTCAATCCATTAGCAGCGCTCCTTTTCTTGTTCTCTGTGCAGTGACAGGTTTCTTTGTGCTGCGTGTTCGCTCTGACACTCGCTGTCATTCTTTGTCTCGTTTAACCTTTCCCCAAGTTTTGTTGTCATATGTTTTTCACTGTCGGTTAATGTTTAAAAAAAAAAGGTCTTGCAATGTCTGTAATTTGACTTTCTGCAACCTGTAATCCTGTTCTCCTCACCCTCTGCTTATTCCTTCCTATTTCTGTGATCAGTGTGATGATTGTGGCTTACACACCTCAGTTTCCAGGATGATGATGATGATGATGATTAATGATGAAGATCCTCTGTCTTCCTTCCTCTCCCCGTCCTTCCCCCTCCTCCTCTGCAGTACCGGTGGAGGGCGGTCCGGGACGTTCTGTGCCATTTGCAGCATCAATGAGATGATCCAGCAGCAGAACATCGTGGATGTTTTCCACACTGTCAAAACACTGAGGAACAACAAGACCAACATGGTAGAGACAATGGTGAGGATTCACAACACAGGAGGATTTATTTTCACCACAAATTCCAACTGTTCATACTGTAATTGATTCAAACAGATACCAGCACCACATGATGCTCAGATCTAGTGCAACCTCCCAGGAGCCTAAACTTGACAAAACCATAGTGCTGCTGCGGGTCCTTTTTATGGTGCTGACCATAAAGTAGAAGTAAGGAGTCATGCAAACGCTGTTCTTAAGAAATAAATGGATCATCATCAGTATCGTAACAACATGGTGATAGGCCCGGGTGCACTTATTTTTTTGTGCCCCCACCCTCACCCTAAACATAAACGCACACACGCTTGGACACACACATGCACAGCCACTCCATAGCACTGCTATTGTCACCATGTAGGCTAACATTACAGGTGACTGGCCACACACTCATCCTGCAAACCAGCCTTTCAGCACCATGGACAGTGGCAGAAGCTCCATATCAACACTTATCTAACAGCTCAAACTACCACAGCCTGGTGATGTCTCCAAACTATCAAACATTCAAATATAGCCGACATTAACAAAGCTACACAAACATATCTTGTACTGAAAGCATAACCATACAGAAAAACACATCTCAACCAGTTTTCACAATCAGTTTTCACCCTTAAAATAAGGATTATAATTTAAAAAAGAGAACAATTCTGACCTCTGAGGCTGCAGTGGTGGGGAAGTCTCCTTCTGGCCGCCCAGAGAAGTGGGATGTGGCTGTAGGGTCAATGCCCCTTAATTTGTGGAGCAAGCTAGCAAGCTACCACTAGCCTCTGGTGGGACTTTAGCCTTGGTTGCCTGGGTTTGAGTAGAAAACTTGTGTAATTTGGTCATTTTAGCTTCACCCTCATCCTGCTCCTTTCTTTCCTTCCTCTTTAGTGCGCTGTTTTTTTGTCTGGGCTTGATAAATATGATGATGCTACCTTTTCTTGTCAGCTTTCATCCACTTACTTTTTTTTCTTGCTGAAAGGAGAAACAACTCACGTCACGTCAGGTATCGAGGTGACTGGACAATGAGAGCGAATGAGTTGTTGAACCCACATAGAGACATCCTAACTGCCCTGAGCGGATGCTGTACAAAATGAGGATAATATGTTTGAAAGGAGACATTAATGATTTCCCTGGTCAGCATCATGCTTGGGATTTTATTACTTTTTACAGGGTTATTTCACAAAAATAAAAACTGTGAGAGCAGACGTTTCGAGGCCACAAGCTGAAGGACAAGACATTTGTGCAGCAGCAGTACATCTGAATGGTGGCAGTTTTGAGTAAATTTGCACACAAGCAGCTATTTGAGTGTTACAAAATCAGACCACACTCATGAAATAAAGACAGACGAGGATCTCCATTCAGAAGGACCCGAAGGTCAAACTGTGGCAGTACAAACAGTGGGCATGAAAAAACTGTCTGGTTTGTGCATGTTGCAAGTTTTAGAAATTCACTGTGGTGTCACACGGTTCCAGAGCTGAACTCCACCTACAACATTTTTTCTGGTAGAAACTGTGAGACAGCTGATGCAGTTGTCTCCATAGTTGTCTCCATAGTTGTCTCCACACATGAACATATTCACACACTACCACAGATCTGTATTCACACACAGACACGCTCACAGGTAGCAGCTGTCTCAGAGCGTTTGTCATCTTCCTCATAAAGAAATTTTCAATTTGTTGCTTGCACCCGTTGACTAAGACACACCTGCTGACACAAATACACACACACACACACACACTCAAACACATGTCCTGGGATTTGAGCGTGCAAAGAGACACACACCAACACAATCACTGATACACCCACGTACACATAAGGTAGGTTTAAGTGGATTTTACTTGCCAGTGATTTTCCATATTTATCAGAGCTTTTCTGCTTTACTGGCTTGAGTAAAGATTTATTAGTAATTAGTTTAGATTTTTTTTTTCCCGCCATGCAGACAGAGGCAAAACTGCAGGTATCCATTCACCTCACAGAAACAATGCTGTGTTCTTCCTGCAGTGTGTTGCAAGTACAACACTTGTTTTTCAACTACAAGGTTTTGGTTTGTGGCAGAATAAAACAGGAAGCAACAAAATGAGCTGAATTCACTCTTACTTTCTCATTTAGAATTATTGATACCCCTCAGTGATAAATTTGTACAAAGTAATCTGAAATCTTTAAAGATATTAATAAAAAAAAAAACAATGGCGGTCCCAGTTCAGGTCCTCTAGCACTTTAAAGACCTAAAACATGCATCCTACAGCATCTAAGAAGGGATTAGATTAAAACTCTGGACCAATATGAAGAGGTCTGGTTTAAATCCTATCAATCACTGAAACACAAAAAGTCATTTGTCCTGCAGAAAAGGCGACTAAACTACCAGTTAAGAAGGGCAGACGTCCCATTAAGAGATTAGGATATGCAATGCCATTTTTGTTTATTGTATTATTTAAAATAATAGTAAGGAAAATTGTAAAAGATGCATCAACAATCAAACTGAGAGGAGTGAAACATTTTGGCCATCTTGATCAAATTTTAAAAACACACACACAACTTGCAGCATTTTTGTCATTTCTGTACCACTCATTACCTTGTATATTGTACTATATTGTTGTTTAATTTGCACAGTTATGTATTTATTACCCGCATTCATTCTCTACATCTTTGAATGTTTTCAGTTTTGTTATGAACGGTGAGGTTTTTCCTGTCTACTGTGTTTTACTCTGGGTGGCAACTTTGCATACAGTCGACCTCACAGGAACAAGTACATTTGTGCTGAATTGAAGCAGCTTTTTCTATTACTCACTGATTTTTTTTTTGTTATTTAGAATATAAATGAAGGTGCTGAACTATTGATTTTAAGTTTGTAAAGCACTTTGTCCAACTGGGGTTGTGTGTTAAATGTGCTGTATAAATAACCTTTGAACTTGATCATCTTGTGTAACAATTGGTAAGAAAACTTGTCTCTGATTGACCCTTCACCTTCTGTTACGTTCTTACAGGAACAGTATAAGTTCTGCTATGAAGTGGCTCTGGAGGCGCTCAGCTCCTTCTGATCGGCAGCGGGCCAACAACAAAAAACACCCTCACCTCCAATTCGCCATTGACGCTGCCTGTGATTCTCAACGCAACACTGGAACACACAAAGTGCAACAACAAGAAGAAACCTGCTTTGTGTTGACCTGAATCCTACCTGTGAGCATGTGTGCCTGTGTGCGTGTGTGTGTGTGTGTGTATGTTTGAGTGTGCACGTGATTGTGTGCGTGTGAGAGAGGGCATGCTTGCATATCTGAGTGTGTGCGTATCTATATGTGTGCCTGTGACAACACACACACACACACACACACACAACCTGTACAGAAAAAAAAAAAGTGAAAGAAACATAAAAAGAAGGCGACAAACACACACACTGGTGATTTTCATGTGTGTGCGTTTGCTTCAGCAAGACTGGGGGACTTTACTTGCTTGTATAAAGAAAAAAAACAAGAAAATGATATGTTAAAAAAAGAAAAAACTAAATCAGATGTTTAAAAGAAGCGCCATTTTTTCCTTCTTTATCTCTCTGTCCTCTCTGCTGGGCTGTGATGTGACTATTGTACAGTATTTCCTTTTTAGATATATTCTATGCCTTGAATGTTGTCTCCCTCTGAAGGCTGGACGCACACTGGAAGATTTACCATCACCTTGGAAATGAGTGAAAACCTGGATGTTTGGTGTCTGTGATTCGATTAGCTCGATCAAAGACACTTCTTAGTACGTTTGTTTTTTGTTTTTTAACCCAAACACTGATAAATTCCCTTTCAGTTAGTGCCTCCTATCCTAGTAAATACTAAACACTAATGATTCCCATGAGTGAGTAATTGATATTGAGTATTACTCCATCATCGCCAAAAAATTGCCCTTTTTTCTTTTTTACCAAAAAAGTACTTGTATCACGAGCACCAAATAAAACAAGATAAAGTATTAGATCACAAGTTAAAATAATTAAAATTTAAGTGTATAACAGTGCTTAACAAGCTTTTTTTAAAAGTACATTTAAGGCTAAATGTTGTTTTTTTTTCCCCAGATGGATTAATGAAAGGACAGTCAAAATCTTACAGTGTGCATCCACCCTTACTGTAAATAAGATAAGACAACCACAGTCAAACAAACAAACAGACAAACATCATGCACCAGACACATTACACGTGACACTATGGCTCTAAAAAAGCTGTGTTATTGTCATTTTCAGTGATTATAGTTTGGAACAATGTCTTGCGTTACTTCCTTACTACAAACTGTCCATTTAGACATGTTGTCTAAAGAAAATAAGACCCTATATTTTTGCATCTTGTACATTTTGCTTATGCCCCTACATTCAAAGTTACTTTTTAGAAAGAACGAAGAGTCTATTCGGACTGAACTTGAGACACTGTGGGTACATTACTGCATTTCTAATGTCATATGAACTGCACGCAAATACATACATTTCTGAAGATGGTCATTCCAGGACTAAAGTTGATCTCAGCTGAGCAGCTTCAGCTTTGGGGAAAGTAAATGTAAATATGGATTCATTGACATCTTTGCACAGTTTTTAGAAAAGTGTTAAAGATAAAAATGAAACCCACTGGATCAAATAGTACAGACTTGGTTAAGTGTCCTTGCTTTAGATCAGATCAATAAGTCAAGCTATGTGAAAAAGAAGCTTGGTGATTGGCTGTTTCCCCCAGTATGGCATCTTATCATTTAACTGACAACCCAAAGACAGGAAACATTTACTTTTCCTTTGCAAACAAAAGCCTCAAGTTTGCTTTTCCGCCAGGTGCACCGAGGTGTGCAGGCTTAAAACATCCATTTGAGAAACTCACTGGCTTGTCTAATAGGAAATGATTTCAGTTAGTGATTGACCCTGGGGTAAGAGACAGTCAACATGGCTGACAGTTCAGATACCACTGACGCTAAAAGGACGAGTGGGACTTAATGAGAATTATACACGTGACAATGACCTCAGCCCTCTATTATCTCCTACTCATCTGATCAGACTTTTGTCTTTCTCTGTCTTTTCTCCCATTTAAAAGGTGTGAGAAAGACTCAGGGAGAGATACACCTCCTTGTTTTGCAGCCTCTTAACTCTGATACTGGTTTGTTTTCACCTGTTGGAGCTAAAATATTTTAAAGACCATTAAAAGGACCGGATTTAGGGCTTAATTTTCAAACACAGATTTGTTTTGAACAATTATTGAAGAACAGGTTTGTAAACCAGTGCGTTAAAAATAATCAGTATGAAACTATCTGCTCATGTCAGCCAACAAGTGATACCACCAGGTGTCAGTTTTTTGAGGCACATGTTACGTATTTGGGAATGATTTGATAAGTCAGTATTTGGTGAACATTTGTTTACTTATCATAGCTTTCAGTGCTCATAGGAAGAACCAAGCTACATGTGGCAAAATGTTGTGGCGAACCGTTCAGTCTGTGCTTGCGTTTTATTTGTATTGCTGGAGCCTGCTAATGGACCTAAAGACAAAGGCAGTAAGAGTGCTGTGTTGAAGACAATGTGAATGCCAGAATTCTTGATCCCTGTTTATTTTTCACTAAGGCTTTACTTTATTGGCTTGGTCTATTGACCTTCATCTGTATTATATGTTGTTTATGTTCTCTTTTTTTTGTTGTTGTTGGATTTTTGTCCTGAATTTGTACATCTCTCTTTTTTTTGTAAAATTATTATTCTGATGATTATTTGTTTAGCAAAGTGCTGTTTAGATCTGGTGATACCATTACCATTGGTTGTTTAGTTGTTTGAAATGTGGTTAACATGAAATAAAGGGACCAAAATGTTGAATGTGAGCTCATCTCTTTCATGTAATTACCATTTTAAAGCAGCTATGTGAGGGATCTGATAAACATCTTATGAAATTGCACTACAACATACAGGCCCCCATAAACAATTCACACACATACATGCAAACGTTGAGCACCGCTATTTGTTGGTGTGCCCGGAGAAGTTGGTGGAGGTCAGTGCCTTGCTTAAGGGCACCTCGGCACTGCCCTGGAGGTACACTGGCACCTCTCCAGCCACCAGTCCACACTCCATTTTTTGTCTGGGCTGGGACTTGAACCCCCCCGGCTCCCGACCCAAGTCACGATTACATAATAAATGAATGGGAAGATGTGAGTAGACGTGAAAAGACGCAAAATTTGCGTCTAGTTAAAGTTTTCATTCGAGCAACAAATTTGCGTCGCATGATATCACTGATTCCCCGACGTCACTGAACAGCAATGGAGAAGGAGCTTATTGTCGCCACCTGAGTACATCCAGAACTTCATGACACAACTTTGACTTTGTAACAAGAAGCAGAGCAGCTGTAATTTTTTAACTTGTTCATCGGAAGTGACAGTTACCGTGGTTACCTGGAGGAGTGTTACTTGCATGAAAAGGTAAATTCACCACTACACATCAGTGAGTACATGCATGGCAAAAATTTCAATGAAACTTACCTGCATCGACTTTACTAATAATTATATTGAAGTTTCAGTTTGCACGTACTTAAGGCATCTTGTTTTCCTATAGAAGTTTTGCTGCTTCAGAGACCGCATACAAAAGATTGACACAGTGAGTCTGAAAAGTGCTGAAAAGTGCAATACCACTGATGGCCACAAGGTACTGGCTCTGAAAAGCTCCCATTTTCAAATGATCAACTTTATTCATGCAACACTGCTGCTCCCGAGCTCCACCCTTCAAATATACTCAGTTCTGGCTGCTAAAAAAAACAAATGCCAAACTCTAGACGTCAAAACAAGAGGAAAGTCACTGTGGCTTTGTTCATCTTTTACATGCAGTTTATGGGTAAAACCTTTTGTCTTTTACTAATTTAAACAAAAGAGATCAAACTAAACTGTGAAACAGAAGTTTTACCAGATTATTTGGTCTTTTGTATTTGTCTAATCCGTCATTATTATTTTATCATTGTCCCAGTGTGAGGGTTAGGGTTAATTTTTAAAATTTATTTTTGATTAGTTTAGCATTTAATGTTGAATAATTATAATAGACAATATCTGGTAGAGTCATTCTCCAAACACCTACACTGTGATCCAAGTTTGAACTTGTTTCACAAAGCAACAAAGTTTTATTGTGACAAAACAAAACCCCTTCATCCTCCTTGACAGGTGCAGAAAGCAAGCTATATATGCATGGTATCCATACACTGTAAACTCACGTGTGCCCTACATTGTTGTCACTGACCTTGGTGTCATTGGGTCATCCTTGGACTTCAGCATGAAACAGGAGAATCACAGGTTTTAAAAGATGAGTTGTCAGCTAAAAGTTGTCGTAAATAAAAGTCCCTCACAATGAAAAAAAACCCCAGAATATCAAAAACAGCAAACTCTGAGAGACCAACAAAAACACATACGAATCACAAGTGAAAAAAACAAAAGCACAAAACAGAAATTAAGAAATGCAGGGACACAACATGATGAACACAACAAAACCCACGGGCAAATATAGAAGTCATCAGCTTTATTAAATATCATCTACTCTTGAGACCTGCACCTTTTGTTTGATGTCCTACATGACACAGACTCCCAATATGATCCCTGAGCTGGAGAGGATAAAGAAAAATAAATAAATAAATAAAAACACGCAGGTCTTTATAGGCTGATTTTTTTCCTCTTTCTAATCAATCAGAGTCAGTGATGAACGCAGCTTCAAGCCAACGGCCTCATCCTTTATTTAGCTGGTTGATTCCCAAGGAGCTCATAAATATGCATGAGCCTGCGATTAGCATAGGCACCAAGGACAGGGCCTGTACCTTGGCATTATGACGATCAATCAGAAACACTAAGGGGCTCCTCAGAGGGAAGCTGTCTGTCAGCTTGGCTTTGGGCTGAGTTGATGCACACACACGCATAAAAAAAAAAGGTACGCTCAAAGCATACATAACGCACACATAACACGGAAGTCTGCAAAAAGCATGCATCTGCACACACACACACACACACCCACCAAGGCTGACAAAAAGCACACAGAGCATGCATACACACAAGCACAAAATGCGCACACACACAGTCTCTCACAGGTACACACAAACACAATAACACAAATGCAAAGCCAGTGTCAATGTCTGTCATTTGTCTCTTATTCTTTTCTTTCTGAATCCTCTTTTTCTATTCTTTTCCACAACTGACTTTGTAATGAGTTTGAAAATTGGCCCATTTCATTTGCTCTCACTGAAATGTCATTATCTGGGGGGAAGGAGGAGGGGCTCACGGTGGCACAGTAATATATTTTTTTCCCATTCTAACAGGGTTATTAATATATTTCTTTTTTTCCCAGAGAACTTGTAACAAGGTTATTTGATGTCCGCAGCAGATCCCATGCATCTGCATGTTCTGCATTTACACTCATTCTGAAAATCAGATTTTCCCTGCCGATGCTGTTGTTTGTGTATTTATTTTGCATCTATAATCCAATCATTGACAACTGTGTGAAATGGTAAATGGAGTACATTTATATAGCACTTTCATGACCTAAGCTAGGTCCCAAAGCACTTTACAAGACAACTCATTCACCCATTCACATACACACACACCCATGGCTACTGATCTGCCATGCAAGGCACAGAGTTCAGTGTCTTGCCCAAGGACACTTCGACATGTGGACAACAGGAGCCGGGGACCGAACTCACAACCTTATGATTCACACTCTACCAGCTGAGCCACAGCCGCCCCAAAATGTTAGAGACCAATTCATCAACATGCATACAAGTTTTACTTCTTGGATGGTTGTTTAGCCTGTGACAGGGACGTCAATGATCTTTCTTAACAAATCTGCTGTTATTACATCAGAAAAACACATGATCTTCTCTGAACCCAGAGTCTTGTTGTTTTTTGTTTTTAATTATTGGACCATAATGGTTTAAAATGTCCAGTCAAAGCAAAATGAAAAATAAACTGTCTGCTACTCAAGGTGCCTGCACATGTATACAGGTATTTTATAATGGTTGCATAGCATGTGTGTTTGTACATGAACTTCCAAAGTCAATAGATAGTAACTAGAGACTGTTCACAGATTGCAGGAAGCTAACATGGCGTCACCGGTTAGTTTGTGGCATTTCAAAGCCAGGAGGTTGGCCTTTGAACATCACCATATTGATTGTTTGGAGCCAGAAGTGACCATATTTGGATATCAAAGGAGAAGTGAGGAGGTGGGTCTGACAATTGAATGTGAGGACTCAGTTCAATGCGGAAGATTTTATAATACTAATATTCATATTAAATTAATAAAAATTCCCTGAACAAAAAACAAACTTTGACTTCTTAGTTACATTTATAAACTAGAAAAGCACTGGGAGAGCGCAGACCTCCTCCAAGCACAACATTTCCTTCCATATTGTGACTTCCACCAAAGATATTACTAGTATTAGTCTTGTGTTTATTTATATCAATATTAGCTCCACAGCGTCGTGGCTGTTTAAAGATGTCTGTTGTATGTTTCTAGCTTCATTTGTTTTTTTTATGATGCAAGTTTCAAAGATCCATTTTTTCATATTGTGGATCATATTATCTGAAATTATTCCTTTATCCAGATCAATCTTTGATATATTGTAGACCATGTTAGAAACTTGTCCTGTATTTTTTTCAAAGTGTCTTGACCATTTTTGGTGGAGTCATATGTATAAATGTCACATATGGTCCTATCTCCCAATGTTAAAGAATCCTTCAAAAAATTCCTGGATCCAGACGGTGATCCGGATCACTTCCAAAATCTAATCATTTGTTCCTTATCCCCATCTGGACAATCCCTGAAAATTTCATCAAAATCCATCTGTAACTTTTAGAGTTATTTTGGAAACCAACAGACAAACAGACAAACCCCGGTAAAAACATAACCTCCTTGGTGGAGGTAATTATATCCAGTCTTTAAGTTACTGCTAATTAAGGGGCATGGCCTCTTTGAGTGACAGGTGGGTGTTGTCACTCGAGGCTCCTCCTAACCTCCTGGTCGAGCTAAAAAAAGAAAAAAACCCAAAACCCTAAACATAAAAAGTTTGAAATCCCACAACTGGGTTAAAATCAATCCTACACTCATACATATACGAGTAATGATTCCCAACAGCAGCTCTTTAAATGTATCCTGGGGTGACATCGACCTCGCTGCAGTTTAATATGACGCGACAGCAGGAAAGTCTTGCTGCTCCTCCACTGCTGACATGTGAGCAGCAGCCAGGCAGAGGCGGGCTGTCAGCAGCAGTGTGAGGCCAACACCCTGCAAAGTCAACAGACCGACGCCGACAACGCCGAGGCAGAAACAGCTTGTTAAAAGGAAGTTCGTTAGGAGACCTGCTCATTAACAGCAAGATTTTTTCAACTGAAAAAACACATGCTGAAGTTCAAGTGATTAATCACAAATTATATTAAACATGCAGGAGTTGTGACGCGTAACAACAGAGCGTCTGTCCAAAGTTCAACAGCTGAATAACTGTCTGCCTCGACGCCTCATACTTGATCAGCTACAATAATGACATCATTGTGACCAAGGTTATGACACCTAAACCTTTCTTTTTTAAAAGAAATACGTGTCACTATGTCTTTGTGTGCAGTCACTGTGTAAAACGTCCAACACCAGCAACAATACAGTCAATAAAATGAATGAATACTTCAGGAATTAAGTGTAGATGTAGGCAGGTGATGAATAAAAGATGATGGAAGTCATGTTAGTCTCCAAAACAAGCTTCAATGCTTCTCGTCATCGATTAACAAAATCTGTTGGAGGAATGAACACTGCTTTTCAGAGAGCGCTGCCTAACACACTCCTGCAAGGCATTCATGCATTTTCCAGAGCATCAGGTCACCTGTATTGATCGATTCAGCACAGATTTTACTCACATTTGAAACTTGGCCGGTGGTTATTTCAGAGGTGCACCTAAACAAGATATATTATGTTTGAAAATAATAAAATGAACTGTGGATTAACTATGATAGCACCGCTGCTGTTCCCCCAACTAATTTAGCATATCTACACACATTGTGCCGTTGGGCTCAGAGTACGTCGCTCTGGATGACAGTGTCAGCTGAGTGACGAGTCAAATGTCAAATATAAATTCACTTTTTCAGTGTAGGTGGTCAAAAAGTTTCCTAAAACTTTCAATGTGTCAAAACTGAATGACAGAGTATCCAGTCAAATACAGACAGAGACACCGACATGCAATATTTTAAAGTTTAAAGCTGCACTAATTAGTTTAGTTTTATAATAAAAATAAATAAAAGGTCATGTTGAACAGTCCAGTTTAGTAAACTGCACATAGCCATTTTTTCTGGGCTCTTCCTTTATTTTTATTGTGTAATATTATGTTTCCAGCTTCTTCTGCTGCCTCGAGTTGGTCACAACAATCAATGATTGCATTTTATTTATTTTTCCACCTGAAATAAAATGAAAAATGTCTTTTAATCCTTTTAGATCAC
>OOFC01050657.1:14667-34137 GCA_900323345.1 Pseudochromis fuscus | reverse complement strand
ACTGGTCTTATTGGTCCCTTACAATGTTAACCAGAAAGAAAATCTATTGACTTTATTATTCTTATATCAAAGTCCAGTCACACTTCCTTCCTGGTTTAAAAAATAAATACATATTTTAGCTGTCTACAACTTCAGGAGTGAAAGACAGAGACTGATCTTGTACCAAGGCCTCTAAGATTTGAATGCAATTGTGGTAAAAATAAAAAAAAAGTCTATTAGTCAAAGTAAATTAGATTTTCATCAAGTTTAGTTTAGTTTATTAATACGATCACGAACTGTAATAAGTTAAAATTAATCATCCTCTTATTTTTCTAGTTGTACAACTCTAATTTTAGTTTGTCTTTCCAACTTTCAAAACCAAATCTGCGTTTTTCCTATCACACACACACACACATACACACACGCGTGCTTTTGATGAAGTGAAGCCGACAGTAATCAGATGCATCCAGAAAAGGTCAAGACTTTCCCATTTCAATGAGGAGTCTTTCGCTGCCTAAACACATTACTCACTGGATTAAATTCAATAACCTCATTCCCAAACGCACATGATTGAGTAATCCATATTAATACCATACACACCATTATTATGACCCCCACCATTTATGTGTGTTCATTATTCACAGCTCGACACCAGCCTGTGTTTCTGCATCTCCAATGAGATCAGAGCAGCTCTCTGCCATTAAAGTCAGATCCACAATGACAGAGAGATGAAGGAAATTACTGACTTACATGATACAACTTATAAAATCAACAAAGACAGCTCAGACATCAGTGGAGACTTTTGATTATTATAGCCATTGACTCTGTGTCCCCATAGGAAAAAAACTTTGGAAGAACTTTAGACACAAGTTAAGTTTCAGGTTACCTACAATAAGTCATATAGTTTTTAAAAATATAATTATAATGCAAGGTCTTAAGGTCTCTTTAGGATGTTTGTGTGTCTTGATGAGCATCGCAGTGGTGCAGTAGTGTGTACTGTCACCTCTCAGACCTTTCTGTGTAGAGGTTGCATGTTCTCCCTGTGCACGAGTGGGTTTTCTGCAGGTACTCCAGTTTCCTCCCACAGTCCAAAGACAGTGCTTGTTTGGTGAACTAATGACTCTAAATTGGCCGTAGGCATGAGTGGATGGTTGTCTGTCTTTGTGTGTTGGCCCTGTGATGGACTGGCAACTTGTCCAGGGTGTACCCAACCACGTGGGATTGACTCCAGCTCCCCTGTGACCTCATTAGCTAACTAATAAGCGGGTATAGACAATGGATGGATGTCTCTTGATCAAAGCTGTGTGACCAAGTGAAAGCAAGAATTAAAAGGCTTTTTAATAATTTAACATTCATGATTGCAACTGTCATGTAGTAGTTGCTATGAGGCAGCTTACGTCAAAAAAGTAAAATACAATTAGCAAGAACTGGAATAAATTCTTGAAAAATTTCACAAACGACATCAGGACCCGAGCCGATGATTTTCAGTTTGACCATAAGAAAATAAGCTGTCTTCTTAATCACACCTGTTCATCCATGTTGTAGACTTCAGTTTAGGGGTCTGCAACTTTTTTTAGGCTACTTCAAAGTTTTGGTAAATGTGGTGCTGTGGCAGTAGATGTATGTTGTAGGCAATGACGTACAGCACACGGTTACATGACCAAAATGTAATGACAATATGTTCTGTGTACATACAATCTTTTATAGCAGCCAGAGATACACTGGAGAAAGGTTAAATAGCTGCAGGTAATGGACCCCCAGTTTCATCCATCAGGGTCAGGGCCAATAGGGAAAGCAGAGAAACCCAGAAAGCAGCAACTTCCTCCAGCTCATCCCTGAGGAGCCCAGCTGGTCAGAGATACAATCTCTGTAACAGATCCTGGGTCTCCTCCTCGTTGACTCTGTCTGGTAGTGGAGAGTCACCAGGGGTCATCCTGACCAGGTACTCGAACCACCACAACTGGTTTTTCTTAATGTGGACGAGGAGCTCCACTTCTGAGCTCATCCAAAATGGCTTAACTCCAAAGTTCATGACCATTGGTAAGACTAGGAAATTAGACCAACAGGTAACCAAAGAGTCTTTCCTTAATGGTCAGCTCAGTCCCACACAGTGACCAGGCCTGTATGGATCCCCATTTGAGTCAAAGTCCAACTGCTAAATAAGTTCATTATTATATATAATAGAATAAATAAATAAATGATAAAATAACTAAGAATAATAATAATCCTTTCATTATTTAATCTCCTCTGTTTTCATAACAAGGGAGCAAAACTGTTTATTTCTGATTGTTTTTTATTTCAAATGGTGTTTATCAAAATGGCTTTTTATTTCATAATACAAGGAAGTAATTGCAGAGGAGAAAAGCTCTTTCAAAAAACAGTCATGGACTATGGTCAATTTAAGCATTGCAAGAAGCATGTAAGGATTCTGCAATATGGAACAAACAAAATGTATTTAAATCTTAATCAAAATTTTAATCAAGATTATTTTTCATCATAATGAACTTGTACATCAGTTGGGGCTCCGTAGACCTGTGTGTGGTGTTCCTCGTGAGTACCTGAGGGCTGGGTAGTTTGTTAGGGTTGGCAGGAAAAGGCTAAGTGGGAGCAGCAGGTGGGCCCACCATCCACAAGGTCCATCATAAGGTTTTGGTAAAGCAGGAGAAGGCAAGGTGGCATCCCAGACTCCTGCCACAGAAACCGGCTCTTGGCACATTGGACATAATCGCAACTAGCTAAACACACACACACACACACACACACACACACTTATAGCTGTGCCAGTCTTTTCTCTGGCTGACAAACCCTCTTGTGTTAAACTCACATTAGAAAACACATTCAACATGACTTGATTCAAACAGGACCTTCTGCTCCCTGGTTTGACCTTTCAGCCCGTCCTCGCCTAATCTTGTTACTGAGAGTTTACAAATGTGAAAAGCACAAACACCAGTTTTAAAATAAGAGGCACACACACACACACACACACACACACACAGTCAGCTCACGTCACATCACATGCTTACAATCTGTTTTTACACAGAGTCAATGAACACGTAAGTAAGTGTAAATGCCTCCACCCGTCTACAGTGATGTGACTATTGCAAGAAACATGTAAAACAACACATAGAGTAATTGTACACACGTTCTTGATGTTATTAATGTTTCACCAAATTGAGCACCAGTGTTTCAGTTTGACCTTTCAACAGAGCCAAGCACTTGTGTATTTAATCTCTTTATGAAGTGCTGGGAGGGGGGGGTGAAGGCTAGCAGAGGGATACTGGAGTGTTGTGAAGTGTGCAAACTAAGAGAGACACCACAGACCTCAGTGAATACAGATCAGAGCTGAGTGCTGGATATGGAAATGATGTGTGAATAAGAAAAAAGATTACCACTCTATATCTGCGTTGTTAATGAGATAAAACCATTAAGTTGATGTGATGGTTCCCTCAGTGTTATTCTATATCACCAGTTCAGAATGAGCTTGGAGATGAGGGCCAGACACTGGATGGTGTGGGAATGAAATACAACACTGTCGATTTTTGTCTTTATACTTGGAGGAATATAGGATCCTGCCATCCTTACCATTGCTCCAAGCAGTGCTCTCCGAGTTGCAGTGAAACTAATCTAAAAATTTAGGGAACTTTCTTCATCAAAAAAGCTGTTTTGGTCGTGCGCATCCCTAATGAAGGGATTGTGTTGATGTCACATTAACTATTCATGCAGTAGCAGCTTTAAAGAAGAGTGTCCCTTTGTCTGCAGTTTCCCTCGTTCTTAATTTTGACAGCATTGTCTTCAGCTCGCATCCCACAGTGCCACAGTTTTAATCAAAGAGCATCTCCTTTAGTGTGAGTACTGTCACAGTACACGACACCGCCTCAAACTGAAATGTCACAACAAGGATTTAGGTTTCATATCAAGTAAAGAGCTTCCAGTAGATGCTTTTGAGTGAAATACAATCTGCCTTTGTCAGGACAGGAGATAAACAGTGAAGACATTATTCTTGAGTGCTGAATGCGGCTGCATAGCTGCCTTGAAAAGAAAAGAGGACACACAATGGATAATATAATATTGTCCTCCTTTCAGCGAGACCATGTGAGGAATGGCAGACGACATGTGCTGTGACAGACGGGACTTTTGTGTTACGTGGCACCTCAACACTGAGCGAATGACAGTATTTAAAAAAGAGCAGGTTGCAGAGGCTGCTGGTGCACAACCAGAGACCATAACCATGTAGAAATGAATGACGCAACCAGGTGTCAAAAGAGAGGCCGATGCAGAAGTAAAGAAAGGTGCAATACCACCGATGGCCACTAGATGCTGCTTCCAATTGACTTCAATTCAAAATTTTCCAGTCATGAAATACAATGCATTTTCTCCACAGTCAGTCTGCTGTCATTAGCTACAGTCAATTCTTCTCACCCATGATCTGGTGGTCCACCTGAAAATCATTTCATCATGATAGATAAAAAATAAAAAAAAAAACTGTGCTCTTGCCCTCCTGGGTGGTCTTGTGTCTCCTTCAAGCTTGGGTCCTCTCCCAGAGTCCTGGCATCCTGAGGGATCTGTGCAGGATTTTCGCTGTTCTTAGGATCTTCTGGACCGAGGTCTCAGATGGTGCTCCTGGTATCAGCTGGAGCCCTAGGTTACTGCCCCTACTGCCTGAATCACCACAGGCACCCACACCCCCTACATCTCCTCTAACTCCTCTTTGAGCCTATAGTATTTCTCCAGCTTCTCAGGTTCTTTCTTCATGATGTCGCTGTCACTCAGCATCGCTACATCTGCCACTACCACAGTCTTCTGCTGTTTGTCCACCAACACTGTGCCCATCTTGTCCATCTGGATCTAGGCGTGGTCATTCTCCATCACCTTTGGGCGTCTCATACTACATTTCTCTAACTGTTTCCATGCAACAACATGTTTCTTAAGGTTCCCACTGTTTTTCAGAAGTTATTTTCCAGGACAATTAAATGTGACTGACAGGAATAATGAACTAGCCTGTATAGTATGGCATACCACAAGAAAAAATCCAACAGTATGACATAAAAAACATGCATAATATAGATTTTCATAGTAAAATATGTCAAACAGAATAAGTCACGGTGCAGAAGGTCATAAAAATTGCAATAGTCTAGCATGAACACATGCTGTACAGTATGTCACAGAAGAAAAGCCATCGTTAAGTACTGTATCTCATTAAAAATTCAGAGTAAACAATGTGAGAACAACATCATAGTATAATATGTCATACAAAAATGTGGAAAAATTACTTTCCAGAGTAATCTAGTAGTTTTCAGGAAAATCTACTTGTTTCTCTTGATTTCCAGGAATATTCCAGGACTGGAGAATTAGTCTAAATTCAGTATAACTTTGTTATGTTTGCAGCAGGACAATACTTTTCTGGAATCTATTTTGGGGATAAACACTATAAATACATATTTGCAAACATTTTCTGCAACCACAGGTGTTCATGTTCTCAAATGATCCGACTGGGATTTTACTTAAAAACTATTCAACACAGATCAGAATGAAACATGAGCTCATTTATTGTAGATGGGAAAGATTTGCACACATAAAAAGCAGCATAAAATGAAAGGGAGTGAAAATGAGCGCCGGTCGTATTTGAGAAATTTACAAATGTGCACAATTACACATAATGCATAAAACGCCCTCTGATGTATTCTAAAACCATTTTCCACATTTGTGCCTCACTTCGCGGGTTCCACCTTAAACACATTAAACACATGATCACCTTGGTTTCAGCAGCTGAGTTATTCTCTGCTTATGTTCATTGCCAAATTTATATTCATGCTGAAATTCATCATGAAAACATTTTAGTTCAGTGGCTCTGAACGTGCGAGCTAAAAGCCCGAAAAGGACCCCCAGAGACTCCAGTGCTCACTGTCACCCAAACATGCTACTGAACTTGATTTTCTTTTGGATTTGTATCATGACAGCTGCTTCCTCTGGCTGTAGAAAGCAACCACAGCTTTGTAGATCTGTTTTCAGGAACAGGTACATTCATCTTCCTACGCTGCTAGCTAGCTGCATTCATTAATAATAGTAACATAGCAATTACCCTGAGAATGATGTTAAGACTGGATAAGATAGAAGCAGCTGTACATGCTGCTGTGAGCTGACTTATTGAAATACTGAGTCTTAAATCTCCATATTTCTTCGATCGATGTGAATAACGTGTTGACTGCTCTTGGCAGCTGCTCCAATGCAGCTTCTGTGTGAGCTGAAAATGACACCGGCAGGAAGGATCCATCAGTCTCCGCTGACCAGTCGTGGTCAAACAAAATGAAATCACCTCCCCTTTCTGATGAGAAACACAAACTCGATGTACGACTGAATCAGTGCAGCTAAAGGAAAAGGCCATGCAGTCTGATTGTCAGGCTGCTGTTCCCACCTACTTATGAGACATTATGTGGTGCTACATGTGGAAAGTGTTCTCAAGAGCCTGATTATTGTAGGTTTATAAGAGGTGGACGTAGTCGCATGAAGTCAGCTGTTGTTTCTGAAGCCAGGTGTTTGGCGTCTCAATATTACAACCACGTTTTTTGGAGCCAGGAGTGACCATATATGGATATGAAGGGAGGTGTGAGGCAGCTGACCTGAGGACACTGTCCAATGTGTATAAGACTGTTGTTGACTGGTGAATGAGCCTCCAAACAACCTGTAAATCTTTTTACTTAATGATGAAAACATTTTCAGATGAACCACCAGATCACTGATCAGAAGAATTGACTTTAGCTGATGACATCAGAAGGACTCGTGGAAAAGTATTAAAAACATTACTGACTGAGTATTTCATGGTTGAAAATTATGATTTTTGAACTGAAGTCAATCTGAGCCAGCATCTAGTGGTGCTCGGTGGACAGAGGAGATTTTTTTCAGTGTTCAGGAGGCTGCTTTCTTTAATTTTACTAAAGAATATTTAACATTATTTCACCTCATAGTCATCTGTATCGCCATTTTTGGAAAAATACACCTCACTGTGTAAACACTTATCCTAAGAAATAGCGGTGTCACAAAAGTAAAATATTTCTTTCTGAAATGTGTAAAGTGGAAGTAAAAAGTAACAAGTTCCTCTAAATTTCTTCCATAAACAATAGTAATAAAAAGTACAGTATCTGAATAATTGCTAAAACAGTTTAGTGTGGTTACATGCTCACACATTAGCTTTCACTCAGCTGACAACAAATGAAACTAGCTATGATAGTAGCCAGTTAGCTTGTTGTTACTGTTGGCCAGACGTAATGATACTAATTCTAAATCAGCCCAAGAAGTGTTTTATGCATCATATGTTATTATATGTAAAGGTTTTATATTGATGCACATTGTAAAACATCCACAATGTGACCAATAAATGTGCCAGAGTCTAGTTTCATCTGAGGATGGTGTTGTCAGGGGGGCAGAGCAGCAGAACCACCAGGATTTATCCACTGGGTGCATCACATCATTACCTTTTCATACCCTCATATAAATTTTCCCAGTGGTTACAGCAATGCCTGCTTGTGACCGCACTGAATTACAGAGAAAAGAAAGTATTCACTGTATCCATCACACATTCCATAACAATGATCAGAAATGTGCACTTGCATGTTTTTATTGACAGAGCAGGGCTTTGCCACCACATGATCCCGGCTCAACTGTGTGTGGTGTACAAAGACCTTCGCACTGCCACTCCAGCTGTGCTAACACCATGGTTTCCAGAAAAATGAATGGAAGGGACTGCAATTTGTGATACGCCAATAGCAACACTCTGAGCACGGCTGCAACAATGCACAGCACTCCACAAACAAACACACAATTGTAAGGTGTGGAAATCACAATCATCAGAACAACAGGGGAGTTTGAAATGAACTGTCCCAATCGTAAACACCATGTTTGTAAAATATCAGACATACAGTCCGGACGTGTTTGAAACCAGTTCAGCACATTGGAGAGCTCCTACTTATGCAAAACAAAGGTCTCCTATCTTCTGAGCTTGATTGAACCACAATATTCTCATAAAAACACAAGCAGGTTCACATTAACAAACTGTCACATAAACCTTAATCCTAAATGACCATCCTCCCGAGTGTGTGAGTGGAGGTGAGCTCACACCTCGGCATGCTCTGTGATTTGTGGGACTGTTTTCAATGCAGGAGGCTGCAGGACCAGATTGAACTATAACTCAGCGCTTCGGGGCGCAGCACAGCACGGCACGGCCTGGCACAGAGATCTGCATGAGGTCTGCTGGTAACACACAGAACGGATGCACAAACCCACACACACACACACACACACACACACAGCGAGTGCAGCTAGACTGAGGACTTCACTTCTGGCCTTCTTTGTGTCCTTGCCTCCTTCCCCCCCGTCTTTAGACTGCACCCTCCCCCCACCGTGGTTCAACACACGCAAATGCAATGCATAAATCATCACAGGCGAAATGCATCGCAGGCAAGCCTCAAATTAACTCCACAGTGCCTTATATAGTACAATCAGTCGCAGATTAATGTGAGCACACACACAGACACACGTGTTCAAGCAGATTTAAACTGAAGGAAGACAAATCTCATCTGATCAGAGTAATTTATAGCTTCCTTCACTTCTTCACGCAGCCATTTCTTCATCTTATTTTGGCTTCCTCTCTACTTTTACTCATCCTTCATTTCCTTATCTTGTGTGCTCATATGATAACAAACTGCTGGGAAACACAGCATTTGTTGTAGTTTATCAGTATAAAGAATATGAATCCTAGACTAAAATCTTCCATAAAACCAATGTCATGCTGGACTCGTATGAACCAAACATAATTACCTCAGTGATCTGCTGAATTTCTACTTCCAGAACAGAACTAGGGTATTAGCCAAGGAATAAATTATTAAACTTTGGGCAACATCAGAAGACGGGATCCTGTGAAAAAATCCCCATATCTCAGAAAATTCTTATCTCTTACAAAAGGTGAATCATTTAAAAATTTGTAACTTTGTCACACGTTAATAGATTTTGTTGAAAATCTGCACACACAGGCAGGATGGCAGTGTCACCAACCAGACACTTTAATGGAGATTGGATTAAACTTATGGACACAGATGAAAAACAGATGCATGTACTCGACTCGACTCAACTTTATTTATAGAGCACTGTAAAAGACAGTATGGTCAGCCAAAGTGCTGTACACAAGTATTATATAATTCAATTAGGTTTCATCCATTTGTGTTACTATACCCCCACATCAGTCAATCAATTAATCAGTCCATCAATCAATACATCAGAAGACTTCTAGTATTGCAAGGTCAGAAACTTGTAACGCCATCAAATGTACATTAATTATGCCTTGGCAGAGGTTAGTGCTCGCTGAGTGCTTGATAGTATCTCCTTCTCTTTTCTGTTGACCTTCATTTGGTGTGCTTATGACAATGGGCAGCTGAGAAATTCTGCATTATTTTAATTAATTAACATAAAAAAAATATATAACATTTTTGATGTTTTGAACTCAGAGGTCCTAAATAAGATCTTATGACTGAATAGAGAATTTGACTGTAACATCACTATTGTTAGAAAGACCAATGAGCATCACACATTGTGCACTAAGGACTAGATCCCAGGTGATGGACAGCAATGGAGCGGAGACGCCTCTAAGTGTGTCCAGTGCACAGACTGTGCAGGAGACGTCCAAGTGGAGTCCAGAGTGGATCAGAGTAATGTGTGTAAGTCACTAATGAGCAGTGAGTAACCTCCCCTGCCAGACTTATGTAATGTGTGCTGGTATTAGTTGGTTTTGTTTATTATTATTATTCAATCATTAGAATTCTGCTTAGTTTGGATACAATGTATAGGACTGTTAATGATGTGTATTTATGTCACATCTGTTCAATGGTTGTTGTTTGTATAAGTGGCTGCATTTATATTGTGTTTAAAGCAACATGTTTGTGTGAATTAGTACGTGTGGCTCACCTGTTCATGGCAGTGTGGTTACGTAACAAGCATAATAATTGTACCTTGTGTTATATCCTTTATTTACAGATTATTTAGCTATATTTAGATAATATTACACAGCAAGAGTTTTGTTATGGATGAAAGCTGATGTGTATTTCCTTTATAGACCAAACACACATCATATTTGGTTTTATACTGACATTTATGTTCCCCTCTGGATGAACTGTGATAAATGTGGTGACCAAACATTCACTATGACCTCTGCAAAACTAACACAGGAAGCTGTGGTGAATGTTAACACACAGACGCAAATCACTATTGACAGAACAAGAGTTTATTCTTCAAACATGTATAGATTCCTTTTGTTTTATTCAGTGTCCTTCAACCAATTCCAGTTCACACAGTGCATAGTGCAACATTTCTTATCAATAAAATCCAATATGCAATTAAATGGCAAGTCTCTAATACATAATGTCCATCACTTGAGTGAATGATGTGAATAAATAATGGCCTGAACCCAAATACATACTGGGGGGAAAAAACAGTAAATAAATAAAACATGATGTGCCTGGAAATGTTTAAAAAATAACCCCCTTTCCATCCAATAAATGCTAGTGTGGGCTCTTATTTTGAAATAGTTAAGGCGTTTACTTGATATATAATTATATATCTAGTAGTTATTTTGTTTTGATCAGTTTGAAGTATCAGAATGAGGCATAAGTAAATAAAGGCCCTGACCACTATTGGGGGAATTTACAGTGGAGTCTCTGTTTTTCTTCTTTGCCTCTTTGGGTTTAGAAAATACAAATCACATTTCTCTGTGTCAGGATTTATAACAACTGCATCAAAGCTCAAGTTGAGCTGGTCTTCATTTTTACATCCTTCTCTTCTGAATGCATAACTCAACATGTCTGGGACCTGTAAGATCTCAGAGTCCAGACATAAACTAAACCTGGGTCCTGTGGGTCTGTATCTTTTGCACAACATTTATCAAGCCTGACAAACACACACACACTTCAGTAGACCAGCAAATACACTGTAAGTAACCTCATAACTTTTCAACAATATCACTTCGGTGACTCATCCATGAATAAAACAGCAGCTGACTGTAGGAACAGAACTGGTAATTATTACTTGATCACTTCACTTTTTGCTTTGTTGCCAGATGCAGTGGGATGTGTCATATTTTAACATTTGACAGCAGCCAGCTCACGATTAGTCTTTAGTATGAGTCAGTGGACGAGGGATGCTGCAACAAACATTTTTCAGTTATGGTTGAAAGCACTTTGTCAAAGATCTCAATATGTTTCTAACAAAGTGTCTGACACATCTGAAACACCCACTTTTTGATGCTAAAACCACTGATTCAAAAGGACTTTCATGTTTAATTAAACCTCAGCTGTAACGCCAGTGTAGACGAGATGTACCATAAATCCCTTGAATTAAACTGAGGCCAGCTTGTATTGGAGGCAGGGCTTCAGTTCTAATTTCCTCTCTTTCATTTAATTAGTCATATTTTAGTAAGAAATATTATGCTGGTTATACATATAAAACACTTCCTTTAACATTTCAAAATAATGGCCACTACATGCATTTAAGTGGCCAGAAGTCCTTTATTTCTGAACAAGGCTTTTATTGTGAAATATTTGCAGGTACACCATATTAAATTTATGCTCCCGTTTTTAAACTTTTGACCTTTGTTCATATCAATCACAGCTCTGGAAATTTTTAGAGGTCTGGCTGTTAATATCTGTTTTGTATGGAAAAGAACAGAAAGTTGAACATAAATACAAGTATAGGTTAATAGTGTGTAACATTAAGAGTGCATCAGAAAAAATCTGTCACATTTGACGAGTGAGTCAGGAAACTGGTTGAAATATTTAAAATCACCCATGAAGGGAGAATTCTGCTTCAGGACTGACTTTCAGATGGATAGCTTAGTTGTACGAGTTCTTTATTTTATTATTATTGTTATTATTATTATTATCATTATTATTATTAGTAGTAGTAGTAGTAGTAGTAGTAGTAGCAGTAGTAGCAGTAGTAAGGTGATCTGCTAACTTCATCTGCTGATGATCATGATGATGAACCCAAAGCGGTTACTAAGTAGATGAGATGTAACAGTTTCCTCAAGTCTACAATAATCAAGATGATGTTTCAGAGGTTTATTTTTCATGGATCTGATTTTATATCTTTCATTTTTTGCTGTAAGCCTCAACTTTTCCTGTGTGAGATCAAAACAGTTTAACATAAATTAATATGTATTTTATTCATCCATATTTTTTTTTTAAATCTTTCTTAATGAGGGGAACAATAAGACCAGATAATAACAAAAAATGAATCATAAGAGTGCAGAAAGTCATAATAAACTGCTATCACAGATCAGAAGGCTACAGCTGATCTACATGCAGGAACTCTCTTCCTCTCTGCTTTGTGTTTTCACTTCCATTCATTTCCTTCCTTTCAAAATAAAATACAACCCATGAAAATTAAGCATGTTTTAAATGTATTTACCTATGTTTTTGTTGTCACATTGTTCCTTCTTTCCTTCCATCTCCACATCTTTCCTTTCCTTCCTTCCTTCCTTCCTTCCTTCCTTTTCTTTCAACCTTTCCTCTCTTAAAACAGTCATTTACTCTGTCTGCTGAGAGGCATGCTGGTAATGAAAACTAACCTGATTTAGTCACTACCTGTCCTTCAGTTATTATCTTTGCTTCATTCATTCATTTATTCATCCACTGTAAGCGGGGATATCGACATCCCAGGCGACAAAGGTTATTTAGCCTAATTGAGGGAACTTTTTAGCCATCTTTATTTCTTCACTCAGTCAATTAAACTGACAAAAGAAACTAATGATTTCATCCATATGAACAGCACTTAGTAGAAATGGGCTTTCTGACGTCCTTTTCATTTTCTGAACTGGGATGATGTTCACTTCCAGTGGTTTCTCATTGAACGAAGCAGTAGGAAACACTACGACACAGGAAGTGTTCATGGTGGAGGAGTTTATTTCAGGTTGCGCTAAGTCCGAAAATTTGGAGTTAAGACTTTGTTGTAACTTCCACTAATACCCTGGTGTCTCATTCACAACACATCCTCAGGCTAAAAGTATCTCCTAGATGGAGGAGAGGGGCTTTCAGTCTCACTGTGTGTTCAGACAGAAGCCAAGTCAATTCAGGATGTGGTGAGGCTGCATAGTCAGCAGAAACATGCAAATGTATGTGAATTAATCTGCGAGTTAAGAGTAAAAAAAAAAATACAGAAACTGGACAAATACAATATCTACTTGATGATACTGCAGTAACAGAGAGCAGAGGATTGTTGCTGTGACTCTGCAAAACAATGAACTTAAATATCTCAGTGTGTGAATTATTTAAACCAAACTACTCTTCAGACTCTGCAATGTTCAACACTTTGTTAAACCAAAACTCATTCAAAACTAATTGCAATAAATGCATACAGCTCAATTTGTAGTAATTGCAAGAACACAGTAGCTACTATCTGTACTTGAAAAGAATATGTCAAAATGTCACCTACTTCAGTACATTAACCCCTACATTACACTCATTAAAATACTTCAACTTCTTCAAGTCCTGCCATGGAGGGCCGAGGCTCTGCAGGTTTTCTTCCCAGTCGGCCTCTAAAGCAGGTGATTTAAATGATCCACACCTCCTTCAATTTGAGGGAAGGAGCTCATCAGTGAGATCAGCTGCTGGAGAGATGGTTGGAAAGACTCAGGGTCTCGGCCTCCATGGCACTAGTTGAAGACCCCTGCCCCAGAGTGTTACTGGAGGATATTACAAGACAAAGTTACGGATCATTTAAATATTGTAAGACAAAGGATTTGGAATTTTTTTTAAGTTCATATCCTGATCTCATCCAAAATGTCAATTCAATTCAATGTTCAATTATTTGCTTGTTGGTTAATACTCCACATCTATTTAAAAAAAAAATCATCAACATCCAACAAACAAAGGTAAGAGAGAGAGATGCTAGCTCGCTATCAAGGACATTGTCTGGATAAAAAACAGTGATGTTGGAGTTTTCTGGTCACTGTGAAGACAAAGACGATGGTACAGATCTGAAGATAAAAGCCAAGAAGCTGTTTCTTTGAGAGTGTAGGATCCACTGATTTTAGATCTGGAACCATATTAGAGTCTAAATGAAAATCATCTTTATGAAAGTGCAATACTGAGAAAGAGTCCACAGATAATTCCCTTTATCCTCTTGATGAATATTCTTGTCAGTGTGAGTTAACCAATCACTCCTGAAGTGTCTTTAAAATGACAGCTCATTTACTGTCTCATTTATCCATCGTAGCACCTATCAACGACCTTATTTATTAGCACATCTTAATCATTGTCTCATCCACAGTGTCACACTTCATGGTCACCTATGAGTTTACAGTAAAGCTCCTCTATCTGTGCTCTCTTCCCTGCTTTGCTGCCTCCTCGCTGCATCCATCAAAACAGTTAATGAAACTTTGGTGGATGGTGGTCTGCTCAGCTCCACAGGGAAAGAGGATTATTCATTCATTCACAGAGAGGAAAGACACACACATATATATATATATATATATAGAAAGAATGAGGGAGAGAGTGAGGGGGAATCTATTTACTGAAGCGTTGATGTTTCAGGAGTTTTGCTGACCAGCAAATTTCCACTTTGAGGATTGAGAGCGATCTCTCGCAAACCTCAAAAGATCTTGGGTTATTTATTTTAGTTGAGGAACGAGTGAGGGTTCACTCCCCTGAGGTATTTGCTTAATTTAATAGAAATCTATTTATTGTCCTCTGAGGAGGCTGAGAGGCCAGGAAAAATTTTTTATCACCTGTGTCCGCATGGTTACTGACCACTGTGCAGCTGATCTTGATAAAGACAATCAACACTAGTTTATCTAAAAACAACCATACTGACACACCACCATGTGATCATAGGACAAAAGCCAAAGAAAATGATCTCCTTTCACCTTTTTGTTTTCTCCAGTTGTTACATCACCTTCAATGTTTGTTCATATTTGTCCTGGTTTGAGAAGATGAAGCAAAACAGTTGAGGGTTAAATTGGGGGATACTGAGCAGCTGCTCCTCTGCTGTTACATACATGATACATAACGTGCAGCTGCATCAAGAATTTATGCAAAGAATTTTTCCCGCCAGTGTTCAGGTGGCTTCAGAGGCTGTGGATGAATTAGATAAAACTGCATTAAATAAAAATTGATACTCATCTGTGTTGAACAGTGTCCACACACGGCCTCCATTCACTGCTCTTTGTGCAGTGTTGCAGTAATTTACTTAGAAGCCATTAACCTTCCAAATAGGGAAATAAATTATGGGACGCTCCTTTAAACTTTGCTGAGTTATCAAAGTGAGCAAGTACCGAAAAGACATTTGTTCACTCAGTTTCAAATAGTTGTTGGCTTCATGACAAATGTAGTTCTACTGTGTATTTTAAAAAATAATAGTAATAATAATAATAATAATAATAATAAGCATCTCATGAACAAAAATAAATTTTTCATTCAAAAAAAGTTTAGCTTTATTTTACATAAAATGTTGTGCAATTTTGTTCTTTGTGTAAACTGAATAATTTGTATTCATGTAGAAACAATCTCAGAAAAAACACATTTTCAGGGTTTTTGCTGTGAAAGGTTTGCGTAATAATAATTACACAGGATTAACAAATCTATTAAAAATCAATGTGAAATTACAAAACTAAATATTTCATTTTGCAGTTAATTTAAAAAAAATTTTACAGTGCTAAATTTGAATTTAACAGTTTTATCTATAAAATAAAAAGTTTGTAAAAAACAGAATTTGTAAATGTGTTTTAACAGTGTATTAATATGAAAAAAACCTTTATAATGCAAAAACTCCAGCTATTCCCAGTTACACTTTACAGATGTAAATTTAATTTATAGTCTGTATTTTTTAAAATATTTTATTTGCCTTTTTTGATGTCATCATGTATTTCAAAAATAAATAAAAATAAATAAATCAAATAATTACAGCTATATTTTATTATCTTATTTTATGTTGAAATAGGGAATTACCTAAGTATAATAACATTTCTTAAATTACCAGGAACAAACTTAAATTTCTGAGAAATTGTGGACAGGTCGTCGCTCTTCCTGGGACAATTTGAGGCATCAGTGATTCATTTACTCAGTTTCATCAGCTCGACATATCTTAACAGTCAACAACTGACCAAAAACATGGAGGTCAGGCCTGAGATCATGATCTTGAGAGGCTTCAAGATGAAGACTTTCATTGCCTCCACTGGATGTGCTGAAATATTAAGTTTTTCATCTGCTTTCAGTGTCCATGTTTGGTTTGTGACACTGTCTCCCGGCTCCTCTCACAGACAACCCTGAGAGACGTGTGAATAAATGATACAGACAGTCCTGTGACTGATGGATCAAAAGGTGCAGATAAAGTCAGAGGGGTTTAGCTGTGGGTGGTGGCTCGATGAGACGACCAGGTCTGAGCATGAATGAATGGATAGATGATGGATGGTGGAAACGGGAGCCAAAGCATTTGGCAGCCGGATGAGCTGCGGTGTATCGACAGGGCAATGCTTTATGTAATAAGATGCATCACTAACGCGGCCAAGTGGAGACGCGCAGACAGCCACTGAAATGAAATAACTACAAATGATGAGTTCGGCTGATAATTACCATCATTTACAACCACACTTCGCTCGCCCCATAATGAGCCGACGTTGGTTAGCATGAGCTCAAAAGGTCAGGGAGATGTCTAGAAATCCACTTTTCTCTGTGTTGCCTCTGCACTGCATTTCCCAGGGAGCAGCTGTCAGTCAAACTGTGTGGGTGGGTGAGTCTTGCAGGGAGTCGGTGTCACTCAACAGCGCACAGGCTCACAGTGGTGCAATGGTACATTATCCAAGTACTCATCACAAATATTTACTGTTAATGTTTCATGTTAGAAAATCTCACAAGGCTGAATTTGTATTGAATCACATAAGATTCACAAAAATTGGGGGAAAAATTGAGGATAAGGAGCCTGTTATTTTACAAAGCAATATTTTTTTCTGGCAGGATCTTCAGGGGAACTTATAGATTTATAAATTATTTTTGGCAGATGTAGTTATATTTTGTAGTGGTACTTTACAATAACTTTATCACAGATGTTTTGTTGATTACTCTGCACTTATTTCTTGCACTTTAACTTTTATTATGTGCATGACACAATGAAAAAACTAACAATCTCCAAAGAATTGTGTGCAAAATAATGTAGACAATGTCTACATATACACACATACACAAGTAAGTGTGTTATACAACCATACATACTTAGAAAAATACTGAAATACAAAAACAGCAAAAGCACAATGACTGGACAAGGTATATTCACACAAATATTATAAATCCTCAGATAGTGGGCAAGGCCTTTATTTATGTCAACTACAGAAGGTAACATGTCTCTATTTGAGGTCAGCTTGTATTAGAGTCTGGCTTTTATTTCTATTTTCCTCAGTTTCATAAATTGTATTGGTCATCTTTCAGTGTATATCTTCATTGTGAGTGGAAGTGGTTTCAAAGCAGATTACAGTTACATAGTTACTGCATCACCTGCTTTAAGTTTCACTGGACAGAAACCTTTAATTTCTTAACTAGACTTTTATTGTGAAATATTTACATTTTGGTTTAATTTACCCACTTCAGTTTTTTTTTCTTTTTCCCCCCATTGGCCCATATTTGCAGTATTTGGATTTAAAAGGATGAAATTAAATCAGTCAAATGAGATAAAATAAAAATAAAACATTTTTGAATAATAAAATAGAGTATAAAGTAGACAGTAAATAGAAACTTGAAAATTGCACTCTAAAGAGCATAGGTAGGTACGTAGCACCAGTGTGAGTGTGTGTTGTGTTAGATGTGCTGAAGATCATCATCTGACACATATGATACGACATTTATTCGTTCACATTGACCTTGATCCTGGCCATTAATAGAGACCAGGCTTTTGACAGAAAACCACTTCATATATGAGGAAATACTGTGATTTTTTTGACCATTATTTATAACGAAAACATGACTGTAATGGTATTCTTTATGAAGCACAATCCAAACTGTGAACTGTGCTGCTCTCCTGATCACTCTGTGGCCATGTCAACCACTGGCTCCCTGCCAAGCAACAAATACAAACCAAAGTCCTTCTCCTCTCTCTCTCTATATATATATACACACAGCTCCCCTCCTACCTGGCTGACCCTCTCCACCACCTCTACCACAACCTTTGCTCACCTGACTCTGACCTCCGACCCCTGACCCCACCATCCAGGACCAAGCATTAGCCCTGCGGGGGTGACACTGCTCTGCCTCACCGACCTCCCTCTGACTCCCTCCCCCACATTGCTCATGTGTGAGTGCACCAACCTGTGTACATTCAGGAACCTATTCAAACCTCATGTTTCAGAACTGCTTTAATGTTTGATCTGACGTTTGATGCAACCTAATGTATCTTAAGTGTTTTTGTGTAATGCAGAACAAACATCAAAGGACAGCCGATCATTCTCCTGGTATCAATCACAAAGTGCATCCTGATTGTAAATGCCTCTATACCCTCCTCTGTATGAAGCATGTATGAAATGGTCCATTTGCAGGACACGAGGAAGCTGGAGGAAACAACAAGGGACGTTTCCAAAACTGATAAAAGTGATTTATTCAACATTATTGTCATAAAAACCTCCATAAATATACAAGATGCTGCCAATTAATGAACTCGTCAAATTTGAGAACCAATGTTTCATTTCTCAGGTTATTACGACTAATCATGTCAAAATTTTAGAAATGTATGTCGTATATTAATCTTCAATTTAACAGTTTAACCGATGACAAAATTAATATCATGACAAAGTTTATATAACAATCACTAAATGAAAAAATCCTACATTTTCCAAAAAAAATTAAATGTTTTTTTTTTTGAAGATTACAAGTAGTTTCAGGTTGATTTACATGATTTCATTGTTTTTATAATTTATTCAATATTTTCATGTATTTTTAAAATGACAGGAAACTAAAGAGTAAAAAAGCTTGAAATTACAACTTTTTTACAATGTGTAGTTTGGCTTCAACATGCTCTCTTTGTCATTTCTACCTATTTAACAACTTAAAAGTAACTGACTTTGGTCAGACAGTGAATCTATTACTTCTTTCTATTCAATTGTATAATCTTGGATTTTTTATTTTACTCTAAGAGCATAAAGTGAACTTGGATGTTCATTTTTTGTTTGAGTTAAATCATGTGGAACGGCAGAGTTTCCAGCTAATTAGCTTCTTGTCTCAGAAACAAAACAAGAACATTCAGTGTTGAACAGATAATGACTATAAACAGTGTTGTTAAATGGAAATTAGCCAATGATGGTGTTATTAATGCAAATAACCTATAATGCCTGGGGAGTGTAATTAGACTACACACATACACACAAATGACCAGGTTTTGCAAGATTGTACATTGTGTGTGTGTGTGTGTGTGTGTGTGTGTGTGTGTGTGTGTGTGTGTGTGTGTGTGTGTGTGTGTGTCTGCATGAACACACAT
>OOFC01050657.1:0-14647 GCA_900323345.1 Pseudochromis fuscus | reverse complement strand
GTGTGTGGGGGTGTGTTGGTGTGGGGGGGGGGGGGGGAGTTGGGTCACATTAATTAGCTGGTTATCAGTTAAACAGCAGAAGGTCAAAACAGAGCAGGTAATGAAGCTGCTGCTGCCATCACAGAGCTGCTGGGAAATGAGCCTGAACCAATCAGTGTTTCTTCTGACACATGCTCTTTAACACACTCGTTAACAAACGCATCCAACTCTTTCTTGGTTCTCCCATCTTTCTTTTCCTTCACTGTTTTTTTTTATTTCCTATTTCCTCTTCCTCTTACTGCTGAATTGCAATAGACACGTGTCCTTATCTCAGGTTCCCATTAGCTATGGACAGACCGCAGACTGTTCGACACCTGTGCAGCACAAAGCACAATAAGACTGAAGGTACGCTTGGATGGTTTGTTTCCTTCATCTGTCTGTGATGTTTATATTCCAGCCACCATCATGTCTCCAAGGGTGTAAATGACACGGTTGGGTGCGCCTCTTTAGTCCACAATGAAACATCTCAATAGATCGTCATGAAATTTACACACAGCTTCCAAACAGTTCATCCTATCTTATTATGTGACTATTGGACACACTGTCAAAAAATGTCCATTCATTCATGTTCTCTTGGTGATGACTTGTATTTTCTTTACACAAAAGCTCTGCTTGCAAATCTACACAGATGACTCAACTTTCATATTCAGATTTGAATGTCAATCAAACTAACCACACCCCCAAATCCTCCTCTATTTGAAGCCTAATATCTACTTAATGATGAAAACATTTTCAGATGGACCACCTGATAAGCAGAGTTGACTTTAGCTAATAACATCAGTATGACTTGGAGGTTGTTGGAGCCAGCATCTAGAGGCCATGTGTGGTTTTTTTTGCACTTTTTTGCACTCCTGTGTTGGCTTCACTTTCAAGACCATGCCCAAAGTCCATCTTTTACATGCAGTCCATGAGTAGAACAAAGGAGTGGAGGAGGTGTCAAGGATACTGAAAAACATGGAGTGTGCGATATGACGATATTAGATCATGAAGGATTATAACGTGGGGACGATCTTGTAAAGCAGAAAGATAATGAAACAGTCTATAGAGCACATTGTATACATTTAACTCTATGCGGGCGCAGGGACACTTACGCACACCCAACCAACCAATCACAACACACAATGCACAGTGCACAGTGGGATCTGCTGCCTTTCTGTTTGGTTGTATAGCGGTAAGCCCATGGCGGAAAGAGAAAGCGAGCCACAGTTGATCCCGAAAGAAAACTCCAGCTCCATAGTGTGGACTTTGGTTTGTCTTTTCCCCGGACGACAAGGCGCAAACCGAAGCAAAGTTGCAAAGACTCGGTTCATACGCCGGATGGCAACACGACAAACCTGTTTAATCACCTGCAGAGACAGCATCCAAAACAATCTGCCGACAGCCAAACCAAACGCAGACCAGACACACTGCAGCCAGAGGCAGCTGCTGACGTTAAGCTTTTATGTTTACGTTTATTGCACATGTTGAAAAAAAATTGCAATTAAAACCTGTTCATAAAGTTTCTTTGGATTATTTTTTTATAATTTTTTTTTTTTAGGGTTTTGCATATTTACATACATTTTATATGTTTAACATGGGGAAAGAATGGTCAAATGTACAAATTACTCTAAAAAACATTACTCTTAAAAAGAATGGCGATAAAATACCTTTTCATTTCTAACCCCTAAGTGGGGTTAGAAATAAAAAGGTAGAAGAGGACATTAGGAGAGAAATTTGAGGGGAGGAGGTGGTGAGACAAATGGACAGTGATGATGAAATGGGAGGTGAAGAACAATAGGAGTGAATGTGTGGAGAGGAAAAGAGGCAGCTTGAGGAAATGTAACTGAGGGGAGGAGGAGATATAAGAAGATGTGGGCTTTCTTCAGTGTGTTGTCAAAATGCGTATTGACTCCACTGAGTGACGTCGGAGCGACTACATCCATCCCAGAGCCAGTCCTGGGTTTTACACACTCTACTCTACCTCCTTTGATTCACTCTCCTCCTGTGATCTCTTCCATGCATCCTTATCCACCCTCCTCTCTGCCTCCCATCCTGTTATCCTATAGCCTCCTCATGCTACCTCTCTCCTCCTTTCTCTTCTCACTCCTCCTCCCTTCATCCCTCCATCTTCCAGGTCATGTCTGAGGTTGTTTGACTAATCTTTGAATGGCTTAGTAACATTTTCATAAAAATTTCACCTCGGCTGCATCTATAATTCAACACCACCCTCACTTTATCAGTCATTAGACACGCACACACACAAATCTCTCAAAGCTCTCCTCCTCTGCACCACACTTACTCCGCTTCCTCCTCCTTTTCACTAGTTTTCCCCCATTTTCTCTCAATTCCTGTACTTCCTCCTCTCTTTGTTTTTCTACGTTCTCTCCTTCTCACCGCCTCCTTTCATCTCTCCTCTCTTTACGGTCCAGGCATCGTCTCTTTCCTGCTCTACTTTGTGCGTTCCTTAACTCACCTCTTCTTCATTCATCTAATTATTCTCTTCCTTCATCCTCTCCTAGAGTCGCTCCTCCTCTCCACCTCCATGAATTACTCTTCTGTTTCAAAGCTTGTTTTCCATTTCACTGTCTAAAAGCTAAACTACATAACGTTCAGTTCGTGCAAATACAGCGTTGAGTGAGAGTCACATTAAACGCTTTCATGTATAAAATATAAACCTACATATATTTAGGAAAAATTGGAGCACAACAAATGCGCTTCTTTGCATTTTATAGCTTTGTAACCTCCTTATTTGTTGCGGAAAAATATTCAGTTTAATGGTGAATGTTGATGATGGCGTGCTGAGATTTAATTAATTAGAAGTTCATGAGAAACGTTTCCACAAAGCGTGAGCTCGGGCTGGGTGCCGGAGTCACACTTACATTAGCTGATTGGCGTCAGATTATTTATTAATGCCTCAGCGTCACTGTTGCATTCATCTGCTCATTGACGATCAGCTGAATGAAGCATTTCTCTTTTAATTCAGTCTGCGTGTAATTGTCCATATTGACAGTTAATAATTTATTATATAAAACTGTGGAAAGGAAACTCCATAACAACCACACTGGGTTTATACAGCAACAACAACTACGCTTATCCAATACTCACATTTCTCCACTGCCGATGCAAATTTTCTAGTCATTTGAAAATAAATAACACAAAATGTTAAATGAGTGCTACGAGTAAATCTCCATTCCTGCGTGAAGATACAACACAAGTAGCCATGGACCGCGGAGCATATCGAATATATATTTAGTGGGCCCACTCCTGCTATGAGTCCATAAAAGCACCCTGCGCCGAAACAAACATGAGGGAAAAACACAACCCTCAAAAGCAGCCAGCTGACTTACTGTCATTACAGTGTTGCAGAAATCCTGCTACTAGGAGAAGTGGTCTCATACAGTAAAATGTAATATGAACGTTAAACTCACCACTGCTTCTTAATAGCTGCCAAAGAACAACCTCATCTGGAAATCTCCATATCTCTCTATTTGGAAAAAAAATATTATTTAAACCTCTAACACTGAGCGTATAGTCAGCGACACAGAGTGACTAGCATAAACCAACTTACAGTAATTCCTCGGCCATTTGCATTCGCAACGTGATTCCAGCAGATTCTGAAAGGTGACAAGTGGAGTGTTTCATATGTATTACATACATTACAGCAGTAATGCAGGGCAATGGAGTAATGCCGTGATGTGCAGTGTTTCGTACATATTACCTACATTACGGTAGTGTACGGAAGCTCCGCTTGTCGGTTTTCAGAATCAGCTGGAATCAAGTGGGCGAGGAATTACGATGATTAGACTGACACATGTCACTTCCTGTCAGCAGCTAAATGTTCGTGGTAAAAGGGTTAATGTTTCTGATATGTTTGTGGGTGGGACACAAGACAACAGGCCTACACGATTTATTTACCTGCTGTTTTTTCCCAGGTTAATCTTTTATTTTCCTTATTTTTTACTTTTTTGGTCCCTTTTTATTCGGGCCCAGGCCCTACCAGTTCTATCCGTTCTATTGGTTCTACCGGTTCCGCAGTTCATGCAAGTAGCATTCCTCCCATGAAGAAACTGTGATTTGTTTTAACTTCAGCTGTTACAGTGCACACATTCAGTGCACAACCAGCAAACGGTGAGTGAGACCTGACTCTTGCATCAGGTTGTGTCAGATACTCATTGCACCATGAAAAATGTTGGGTAAATTGTTGGGTAAAATAAAAAAAAGTACTGGAGTAAAAAGACTTTAAATGGGATTTTGATAGGACCTGATTAAAACGTCTTGTTGCTGCATTACACTGTTAATACACACTTCCTAGAATGATTTCAAATTAAAAGCCCTCTAGTTTGCCAGTGGGCAGAAATACACCATTTATAGACACTGTATATAAAAGACAGACGTAGCCCACTGGGGCTCACAAGTGATGCCAATGTGGCATTTCAAAAAAGTGCAATACCAGTGATGATTGCTAAATGCTGGTTCAAAAAACTCAGGCTCCAGTCAATTCAGAGAAGGTCTTTTTCAATCATTAAGTACTCAGTGATTCAGTCTGGTGGTCCATCTGAAAATCAGTTAATCACTGGGTAGATATTAGTCTTCAAAAAGAGAAAGATTTAAGGGTGTGGTCAGTTTGATTGACAGTTCTGGTCTCCAATCATTTACAGGTGGTTTGGAGGCTCATTCACTGGGAACTCCAGTCTCATACACACTGAGCAGCATCCTCGGGTTCAAGAGTCGGACCAGCCTCCTCGCTCCCCGCTTCATATCCAAAAAAATCAACATTGTGACTGACCTATTGTGTGACTGGTACATGGACTGCGGACAAAACTGTACGTGTAGATACTTTTGCATATTTGAATCAGTTTGCAAAAATGTGCACATGACTGTGAACAGTCTGTCTTCACACAATCAGCTTTAGATGGACTTCCTACATTTTCTTTTTTATTTAGTCTTCATCAGTTTGAAGAAACATGTTCAAGATGGTTAATTTGTCTATAAGATTTTGGTTTTTTTCAGTAATGCTTTGTGACTGTGCTGAGAACTCAGTGTTGGCACATCAGATGTTTTGTTGTCAACTGTCCAACTGAAAAATGTATGAACCCAAAAACTAGCACGTTCTCAGATTCTCTTTTTACTAACAGTGGTTTTCTTTTTGTTTGCTTGTGTTTGATTTCGACAGAGCTCATGAATATGCTTCTTTAATGCAGCAGACTGGTTGTTTACTGACTAGTCGACTGAGCGACTTGTCTGCTTTTGTCTCTTCGGTTCGTCGTCTCCGTCAGCATCTTCTCTCTTTACTCCCCTGCTCTCCCCAGGCTCCCTCTCTCCAAAACATTTCAACTAAACTCTCATTAATGCAAATTGCTTGTGCTATTGCTCATTTTGCTCCATTCACAGCCCCCCAGTGTGTGTGTGGTGTGTGTGTGTGTGTGTGTGTGTGTGTGTGTGTGTAGTCAGGAGTCAAGAGGAGTCCTGACATTTAGAAACTCAGCCACCTCCCTGATTCAGCAGAAACACAGAAACAGATGGGGACCTCTCCTCCTCCTCCTTTTTCCATCATCTGCTTATTTTCTCTTCATCTCCTTTCTGTCTTCTTTCTCTTTGTAGTTCTGTCCATCTGCACTGTCTCATTTGTAATTTATTTTACTTACTATTGCTGTCAGTTCACTTTAAAGTCTGACTTTGTTGATGTGACAGACACATTCAGTTGGAGAACAGCTTTTTTTTAATCCTCCAGTTTATTTGCTGTGGTGTGAACCAGTGGATAAGTTGTTAGGTTGTTCTGATTTCATAGATATGTGTATGAGACGTGAGTTCAGTTCTGGTCTCTTACTACACCCCCAAACCTTCCTCTTGTTGAAGCCTACCAGGCCAATCACACCAAAACTGACGCAAATTTGTGGTGCGACAGGAAGGCGCAAGTAGATGCAACAGTTGCATCACGCGAGTTGAAAAGGTTTTTCACGTGGTATCGTTGTTTCCCCGACGTCACTGAACAGTAATGGAGGATGAGCTCATTGTCACTGTCTGTGTCCGTCCACAGCTTTATGACACAACTTTAACTCTGTACCAAGGGTACTTCTGGGACTTCAACAACAGGTAAAAGCAGTAATTATGGCGATCTCATTCATTGTTGACCGTGGAAGTGGCGGTCGCCATGGTTACAGTGAATGAGTTGCCTTGTAAAGCGCTTTGGAACCTGGCTTAGTTCATGAAAGCGCTATATAAATGTACTGCATTTACTGGGAGGAGTGCTCCTATCGGCTGAGTGGTGAAATCGCCATTACACGTCTGTGAGTACTCGTCTCGAGTACATGCGATGTGAAAATTTGCGACTCCCCCAGTCTGAATACAGCGTTATATCTACGTAATTACGATTTCTTTTTGTTTTTTAAGCTGGGCCACCATCGCTGATAAGAAGAGTTGACTTCAGCAGACGACATCAGAATGACTTGTGGAAAACATGTCAGCATTTCATAATTGAAAATTAACATTTTTGAATTTAAGTCAATTGGAGCCAGAGTTTTTTGGAGCCAGCATCTATTGGTCATCGGTGGTATTGCACTTTTTTTGCACTTCTGTATTGGCCTCATTTTTGAGCTGTGTTGAGGAGTTGAACAGTGGCCGTCCATTTCTATGTAGAGTCCATGGTCACTGCCTCCATCTGCTACTGAATAGTGTGTGTGTGTGTGTGTGTGTGTGTGTGTGTGTGATGTTATGTGTCCTTGGAGTAGTGAGTTGGTGGTTAGTGTTGTGTGGTACAGTATTTATTGCAGAGTGTGTGACTATGTGTTTTATATGACAAAAAAAAGGTCTCTAAAGAAACTTATGACGCTACAGAGAGAAATTATTGGATTGATGATCATTGTGTCTCTCTGCAAATTTAAAATCCTTGTAATAAAGATATCATTTTAATGATGAAGTCATGAACTTCAATGAGGGGAAACAGTCTGCAATAAACTTTAACACTCTTGTGTGCATTTTTATTTTTAATTTAAAACCTTAATTTCAGTCAAAGTGGTGCTGTTCAGCAGATTTAGACCTGGGAGGCCAAACATGTATGGTGACATCCCTGATTTACGTTCAGCCGGGAACCTTTGTGTTCCCTCTTCTCCTTCTCTTCTCATTTCCTGCCAACTTTCTGCTCCAGCTTTATAGTAAAGACATAAAAATGTCTAAAGCTTAACTATAAAAATAGTCATTCTTGCACTGTTGATCTCAACTGTTTTGAAATTTTAAACAATGCTTGGAAGATCGTGGACTGCAGTTTTCAATGGATAAAATTAATCTTTGTCACATCAGGAAATTACTAAAAACTACCCATAGTCTATTTATTAGCATATCCAGTGAAAACTTTATATGTATCCTGAGACTGCATGTAACAGGACGCAACCAGCCTCAATTTGGACCCAGCTTGAATTAGAGGAAGGACTTTATATCTAATTTCTTCTGTTTGATAAATTTAATTATCTAATTTGTCAGTGGACAGAAGTCCAGTATCACACACATCAGACCTTTTCCTCAGGTTCAAAGGTCAGGTTCACCTCCTCACTCCTCCTTTGATATCCAAATATGGTCACATATGCCAAACTCCCAGCTTTGTGGAGCCAACAGGTGATATCATGGTGACTACAGTTTATTTCAAAATCTGAAATGACATCCCTGGCAGACAAAAACACTGATGATGTGGTTTGTATTATAGAAGGGTTTTCAAAAAATGATTTTATTTATCTTTGACAGTAAGCTGCTGGAAGTCTGTATCGTGGAAACAACATCGGCCAGATAAAGGTAAAAACAGAGATGATCTCTCAGGGATATATTTATGTTATGAGGCCTATACTCCAGAGATAATTAATAATACAAAAGGTATGAAATTTTAATTACTCATGTATGTGGTAGGGAAGATGGTGGAAGCAAAACAGGAATGATATGTGTTGGAAATAATTGTCCAGTGTTTGTTCATTTTTTAAAATTAAAAACATGAAAAATGCAACGAATTATTATCATAAAATGTAAAAGAAAAAAAAAAAGATTGTAGCTTGGAAAGAAATGGAATTGGTGTAATTTTAGCCTAAATAATCAGAAAATGGTAAGTCACTAATTATCCACAAGGTTTTTGTGTGTTTTGCTTGTTGGTTTAAGTCATCCTAAGTTTGTGTTTGATACATTTCTGTGAGATGTTGAGTTCCTGATGAACATATCTGTATGGACTAGAGGTTCTAGCTTTAGGTGCTCTGTTAGGTGACATTTAATAGAAGTACACAGATGTGGTGACAGGAGGCCACATACAACAGCTGTGTTTTTAATCATCAGAATGAAATCAGTGTGACAGCAGCAAAAGTATATGCATTAAATTTCCACTTCCCTGTATGTAATTGTATTTTTTTATCTCCTGTGATTTGTTGTTTCATCGATGTCACAATAAACAAATTCTCTGCATTCAGAAGTTGTCTACCTGTCATTTGTGGCTGCTGCTTTAAACAGTTTTTGTGATTCCATGCTGCACTCTATAGAAACATTTTTCTTCCAAATTACAGCTTTCATTTTGGACTCGAACCTCTTCTGCATTAAAAACAACAACAACAACACTGAGTGTCTGTACACACAAAGTGATGAGTTCAGTCATATTCTCCACTGTGTGCAAACCTGCTGCAAATCTGCAACACAGAGACTGAGTTCAGTCTGTGCTGTCAGTTGTGTCATGTATTTGAAATTCAAATTAATTGCAGCCATAACATCTTCAAAACAGTGACCCGAAAGTTTCTCTTCTAATTCTTATGTATTTATTTCTATTTAACATTTAGAGATTTCTGCATATTTCTAACATGCTAATTAATTTTCCCAGATTAATTCAGAAAACGCTCACAGCTATTTGGGTATTGAGATCATGACATATGGACAATTGTGGTATAACTACCCAAGATTTTTATTTTTTTTTTTGCCTCTCTTTATTCCAATGAGGCTATGTAATTAGTTTCTGTTGTTTTTACATTTTTCAAGCTATGGGGCCAATTTCCCAGCTGTCAGTGCCCACAGCTTAATGAAAAAGGGGGGGAGGGGAAACAGTTATATACATCATTCAACTAAACCGCTGTAAAACTGGATTTGTGTTCAAATGGCTTTGATTTGTTTCCACATCATAAATAACTAAAATGAAAATGCCTCATCCCAATTAAGTGCAAGAGCATCTTGTTCATAATGCAGCACAGAAAATATGTGTGGTGAAGTTGAAGAATATCTCAACTACTGGAGGTGAGAAGAACAAAGTTTTTACCCTGTAAGGTGTTTAATATTTAAAATATATATATGCAAAAGCTCTCAGGGGGGTGGAAGTCAGACTAATTGTACAAGCATATTGGGCTATGATGGAGCAAAAGCATCAAAAAACCAAATGTACATAGGAGTATCTACCATATCTCCTCAAATAAATGCAGGTAGTCAATTAAAAGCTGGGTCTCTAGTAATGTCTGGGGTCGTACTCAGTGTGAACGTATAACAGTTGGATCCCAACTACAGATCAGGGGAATAACTCAAACATATGTGTGGCTGCAGCTCAGGTGGTAGAGTGGATCACCTATGAATCGTAACAATGTGGGTTCAATTCCCAGCTCCTCCTGTCCATGTGTTGAAGTGCCTTGCATGGTAAGCTCGGGAGCCATTGGTGTGTGAGTGTGTGTGAATGAGGCGCTTTGGGATCTAGCTATGGTAAAGAAAGTGTGTACTCCATTTACCTTGGAGCTACTGTCCACTGAAAGGCTCGCAGTGTGCTTTTATTTTAGAAATGGTTACAGGAAAAGTTTGTATCAACAGCATATGGCCATAACTTCAACGTTTTGATTTGCTCCTGGTTCAATTTGAAGTATCAATAACAGTAACCTCAATGAGGTCAAAGGTTCAAAGGATCTTTACTGTTATACTATTCCACATCATCACATCATTTGTTGATACCATCATTAAAATGGAGGATTTTCAATCTCCCAAATTTTCAGGTCATCAGAATTAAAACATGTTTTATTTTCTGAATGTTTTCAGGGTTTTTTCCCTTCACCTGAGTGGCATCAAAGTTTCCTCATCTACACTCCAAATCTAAATAACTGATGTGTTTTTATTCTGATGGACTCTTAGTATGGAGACTCACACAGACCTTCACCTTGGCGTACGTGCTACATAGGCAGCAGGAAACATTTACAACAGATCTCTCATGAATCAAACTTCCATCAATATAAATGTGAAGTAACATCAATCAGCAACTTGTCTGAGAAAACAAGTGTCTTTATTTCTCTGGTTTGTTACCGTTCCAGCTAATCTGGTTTGACATATGTTTGTACATGAATATGCACATATTAGCATGTATAACACAATATGAACATGTGGCTCTGGATTCAGGTAACTCCCCAACAATGCACATAATCATGTGTGTTTGTGCATATACTATAAATTTCCCTCTATTTATATAAAAGGCGTAGGTGCACATTCAACACAGCCCGACTGTTTCTATTTTTCTTCAAAAGCGACCACCTGCTGTTTCCTTCATTATCCATTCTGTATTGTTTCTCCACAGGGAAATTACCACGACCACCAGCGAGAATAGGAAAAGGTAAAATGAAAGCAGGTGAAATCTTCGGCTTACAAAGGGACTGTTGGTCTGAGTTTTACAATCCACGTTTCTATTACGGGATCCCCTCCTGAGAGACACATTTGGAGCGACACTACCTGCACTGCAAAGACAGAGCAGCCAGCTGAACCAAAACTGGATTCACCCTGTGGCTCTGCTGCGACTGAGACCCAGGAAAAAGAAAAAAAAAGTGCTGGACATCCAGGTCACTGCTTGTAAAAGTGTCAGTACTGCAGCCTGTACATCTGAATCACCGCAACAGCAAACAAACAGCTGAGCAGTTTCCTTCTGGGCCTCACAGGAAAAACTGTTGTGTGCTAACCTGTGAGGTGAATTATGGATCCACTGAGCGACAATGTAAACATTGGGTTAATCAATATATCCTGATGAAGTGACCTTCAGCAACACGCTGCCACCTTCTCCATCTTCATCCTGGCTGCGTGTCAGTTTAGTTAAAAGCATCTGCTGACAGCTCTACATGTTACACGTGTCTAAAGGCAATGATATACACCTTAGGGCGTACACAAGACTCCGTCATCTACATGTGCAGTGTTCTGGCTCAGCAGAACTAAAGATCCATCTCCTTTCCAAAACCCATACACAAGATCACAAGCTGCTGAATTGAAGACAGTATTTAAGTGATTTGTTTTTGCTTCCTTCGTTGCATGAAACTTTATATGTACATGTTGCTCAGTGTGAACACAGCTTCAGCTTTTAAAGGATGTGATCCATACAACTTAGCTGTCTCGTGACTGTCAAAGCCAGCTGCAGATCCCATTAGAGGGAAAACAGTCTATCTGTGTGAATTCTCCCTCACAATGATAGAAAGAGCCGACATTAATGGAAGCAGGAGCAGCGCTGCTATAAACTCTTGACTGGAGCTGATGTGATTGATGTGACCCTTCTCTATACAGTCTATGCTATGAACATGTTTGCAATATCCTGAGGAGCTTTGCACTTAGGAGCAGTGAAGGAGCAGCAGGTACTCATTATCGCTCAGTATTACATTTTTCATTTCAATACTTTGTTATTCTTTGTTAATGCTTGAAGTTTTATTCTTTTCAAATTTTGCAAACATTAAAACAAGACCTAAGAAATATATATTAACTTAGTCTTTTTAATTGTGACCTTAAACTCATTAAAGACATTTCCAAGTTGAATTAAAAATTGCTATTTTCTGCCTTCATTACTTTTCCGATAAAGCACCAGAGTATTCATACCAAACTAGGCTTAGTTCACAGATGCCTTAGGCTAAAAAACTTTCCATACCAGCTCTTAAATGTGATCATTTTCCAAATAAAGATGCTGCTGATTTACCATCTCTTAGTTAAAATATAAATCCAATTTATTTGGCATCTTCGTGATCTTTCTATCCCAACTTTGCTCCTCAGCACGACACAAATATTCACTCTTCATAGAAAGAGTATAAATATGCAAAAAAAAATCTATGTAAGAATCAATTTTCCACAACTGAGGATGTTTAACAACACTGCCTGTGCATGTGGACAGCCAAACTGAAAATCACCCAGTGCACAAACACTAATGAGTTTCTACACAGCAAGTCAAAGTGCAGCAACATCTCCTCATTATCAGTGGAGACGCTGAATAATTAACACGGCCAAGTTTAAATCTCAGTCATTATTTATTTATCCCTGTTTTCATTTTTCTCTTTCCATCAATACAGCTGCCTGAACACATGCAGATGCAGAGGAGCAGTGTGTGGATGCGAAGGGCGTAGCGGGCGCAGCGCTGTAGCTCTCTCACTCTGACAGCTTTTATGATGTCACTCAGCTGTGTCTGCTCGTACCGCGCTAATTTCAGGAGTTATATTATCGCCGCTGTCACAACCTTTCATCTCAATGTTTTTTATGCTTTCAACTGATCCAATGGTTCATGTGTGTCACTGTGCTTTGCTATCATCTGTCATCCACTAAGGCCATTCACAGTCACTCTGACCATGTGAGAATAAAAAAGGTCCACTCATTAATTTCTGTGGAAATACTGTGGTGACAGGGCCGCTCAGCGACAACATGGTCTTACGCTTTTGCTTCAGCTCCTTCAATCAAACAAACACATGCAGGGTTCCTACTCTTTTCAGGACATGATTTTACAGGACATTTTCTGCAACATAGCCGGTAATTGGATGTGGTCATCAAGACAACACTGGTTGGTTTGTGGATTTTGACTTTGACACCAGAGGTTTGGTATTTGAATGTCACCATGTTGGAGCCAGAAGTGACCATATTTGGATATGAAGGATCTGACCCTTGAACCCAATGTCACTGCCAAATGTCTATGAGACTGGAGTTTACTGGTGAATGTGCCTCCAAACCACTTGTAAATCAATGGAGACCAGACCTGTCAATCAAACTGACCACACCCCTAAATCCCATACTCTTTTTGGAGCCTAATATCATCTTGATGATGAAATGATTTTCCCTGATAAGAAGAGCTGACTTGAGCAAATTACATCAGAATGACTTGTGGAAAAATGGCTCCAATTATATCCAAGGTTTTTAGAGCCAGCAGCTAGTGGTCATTGGTGGTATTGCACTTTTTGCACTTCCTCATTGGCTTTATCTTTGACACATGGTGGTTACATCCATCTTTCCATGTGGCAGGTAGGACTAATGGAAATCATGCCCTAGAGCAGATGGTCATGTGCAACCAGACATTAACCCTTTTACCTCGAACATTTAGCTGCTGACAGAAAGTGACATGTCAATCAGATCAAAGTAATTCCTCGGCCATTTGTGCTAGCCACGTGATTCCAGCTGATTCTGGTTCTGCTTGTAGTGTGCACCCAGAGTTTATCAGAGCTTTTATTGAAAAGATCTGATTACATTTCAGTGAAATGACGTCAATAAGTCCACAGCACCACTGTAAATATGCTGAACGACCAAAACTATGACATGAACATGGGTGCAACAGTTGTGTAGAGCTCACAGTCAGATTATAGAAGAAGGATGTAATCATGGGGTCTCAAAAGTGAAGCCAATGCAGAAGTGCCAAAAAGTGCACTACCACAACAAACCACTAACCCCCCCCAAAAAAAACAAAACACTGTAACTCCAATCGGCATCCATTCAAAAATTGTCAGCTTCACTCATAAAATATTAAGTCCATAAACTTTTTCCTCAGGTCTTTCTAATGTCACTGGTTAAAGTCCTCGTTAGTGAAATTTCGTTGGTCCGTCTCAACTTCATCACCGGGACAACACACAAAGACAAACAAACTACCATGAACGTTCACACTCCCCACCAATTCAGAATCATGCTTTAAAGTAACAACCATGTCTCTGGACTGTGAGGCAGCCAGAGGACCTGGAGAACATGCAACCTCCAAACAAAGGCCTCAGCCAAGGTTCAAACCAAGACTGATCTTACAGTGCTGGCCACATCCAGTCATGACTCATTTAGGCCTGTCACGATAACAAATTTTGCTGGACGATAAATTGTCCCAAAAATCATTGCGATAAACGATAATATTGCCGTTTTGATAAAATTTTTCAACTATAATAATAACAATAATAATAATAATAATGGTATAATAATGCAAGTACACCCTTTTGAAGATAAATAAACTTTCACTCTTTTATGTTGTTGTACGGGAATTGCCGTTTGTGACACAGTTTTCCCTGGCAATTCGTACCGCCAGTCAAATGTTTGTAACATTTATCGAAATGCCGGCTTTACGATGGTGTTAAAGGGCTGCATCTCTTTAGCGATGTAGCGAACTACACCGTCTGTGAGTGCGCACCATTTGGCACTATCACATTTCTACTTAGTTTGCTTCATAAACGCCCCAGTGATGGTGGACTGTCGGGAAGATGTTGACGGCCCCTCTGCCTCATTTGCGCTTTTCCTCCGACGTGAGCTCTCGCTACAACCTCTGTCAGCTGTTCACTGACCGGGCGCTCAGAGCGCACGTTTTTTTCGGCGGACCTTTTCAAATAAAATGTTAACGTTGCACTAAAGCGCTGTTATTGTACATTAAACCGATCTATTTAGTGGTTTTCCC
>OOFC01050655.1:2712-18307 GCA_900323345.1 Pseudochromis fuscus | reverse complement strand
TTTTTTTTTTTTTAATTGAAAAAAAAAAAAAAAAAAAATGCATCAACTGCCCAATTGTATAAAAATGCCGAGCATGCATATAAATGCATGTTTGATTACATTACATCAAAAGAATGTTTAACATTTTGTCACATCAGGCTGTAATTAATGCAAGACATATTTGCAAGAACAACACATTTCAATAATATATATATATGTATGAAATCATCATTGGGCCTATTGCTGCATGTTGCTCAGGATAATCCAGCAGGAGGGAGAGAGAGAGGGTGAGAGAGGGAGGAAATAATTAGCAGAGAGAAGCGATTGCGCTAATGAGAGGAGAATTTGACTAGGATACTTTACTTGACCCCCAGTGTTCCTCGGCTGTCCAAGAAAAAAAAAGGCTGATTTATAATTATACTCTGCAATGCACCATGAAATTGTTATTGTGGAATACCTTTTTGAAAATGTTATCAAACAATTACTTTAATTTTTCCCCCTGGAAACTGTTGCACATGTCTACCTAAAATGAGATGGTGCTGCAGAGTCTCCTGCCTGTCATCCACTGCTGTTCATGCAGATGAGCTCTTTTTTTCTCCTCCTCCTTCTTCTTCCCTTTCCCCAGAGTCTCTGTTGCGAGGGATGCTGTGGCAAATAAAATAATACTCTGATAAAACTGAAATATTTTATGACAGAATGATAATCATTGCAAGCATACGTGCCACTGATATGGGGCTGTTTCGGTTGGGGGAGGAGAGGAAATAATCCTTTTTGTGGGCTTTAAAAAATGAATCTCAGTTGAATCACATCAGAGAAAAAAAACTCAAAGACAGTTCCAAGATGAGCCAACTCCAGGAGAAAATGACCTCCTCGTTTTGGTGATAAAGTTCTAGCCAAAATATGATATCAGCCTGCGACGTGACTCATTAGAAATGTGTGTATGGCGTGGAGGCAGCTCTCCCTATCTGCCAGTGCCTGGCTTGCCGACTGATAAGAGGCAAATGCAAATGTCCTGATAAGAACTGAATGCAAATATTTATGATATGATATTCCCTGGGAATTATGTGTGGATAAAACAAAGTGTATTATTTTCCTGTAATTCTTTCAGGTTTGCCAAAATGTCCTTTTTTTGCTTTCGGAATTTGCATTTCTTCAAAATTGATTGGGCCTGCGTATTATGTTAAGCTATTTGTTTGCTGAGGATGGTAATTAGTTACTGTAATTACAGCGATGACAGTTGCTAAATTGTTTTTAAAGCATTACAGTGTGTCTGTGCCAGAAGATTGCAGTACTTATTTTAGGATTTAAGCATTTGCTGGAAACACTCCCACTCTAAGGCCAAAGTGGGAATTTTTTGAACTACAAAGCAGCCATTTTCTAAGCAAAGACATTTTTGAAAATGTCTGTTAATTTGCACTAATTGCTGGTTTGACTGTGTTGTGCAGTTTCTTCTCCGATCAGGGACTTGTCACTGATAGGATGTCTTGGGGGATCAAAATGGGCTTGAAATAGTTTAAATACATGTGTTTGTTAGCTTTGTACTCTTATTTAAGTCAGACTTTTAATGTTCTCTGTCACCCAAGAAACAAATTGCTGTTGAAGGCACATTTGTAATTATGGTTCCCAGTGTAGCCTATACTGGCTTTCAAGTTTGGTAAACATTAATTAGCGTGGACGCAGACAGTTGGGTATTTTAGAGGGCGTTTCATGTGCAGCATAAACAGCAAATGTCTGAATCACATGGATCGGGGCTGCTGGAGCTGCATGTGCATATTTCTAATGCACAAATACATAATGTACACCATAATGACAAATTACATCTCGGGATCTGTGTGAATCACAGGCACAAGCTGGCACTGGTCAGATGCATCTGCAGAGCCACAGCTAATATATCCAGGGACATAATTAATTTCATTGACAGGAAAACTCTGATATTCCTACTTAAAGGATGAATTATGATAAAATGCAAGTAAATAGTGAGAAATTTCCACTATACATGCACATGTGTGGGTCTTTTCTTGTAGTGTCCTTTGTTAATAAAGCACATTTTGAATAGAGAAATTTATAACGATGAGCAATGTGACTTTTTTCTTTTCTTCTGTGATTTTTACCTGCTCTGATTGGCTGGATTGTAAAAACACAGCAATAAAGGGGCGGGACTAGTATGATTATTTAAGATGTTGTAGAGTTGTTTGTTTGTTGTGGAGCTGTCTCTTTGCTTTTTTTTGTAACCTGTTCAAATAAATAAATAAATCCTTTACAGATATTCACATTTTTGAGGCCTTTCTGATTCAAAGCTGCATCTAAAAACCAATATTTAATTAATACTCAACATTGTTACAGATTACACTTCCATCAGTCTGCTAATCAATTAATCAACTAATTGTTTCAACCCTAAACTGCTTCCTATTACACTGAGGCAGATTTAGAGAGTAAGTTACTGCCCTACTCTTCTAATTAGTCTAATTAAGAGGTATGACATCGATGCAACAAACACAGGCGTTGAAGTAATTACTGTTTGTACTCAGTGTCTCAAAAACATGAAAAAAAAATAGTAAATTATCGATTCCACCGTTTTGCAAATGAAACATCCTCTGGTCCCGCTGCTCAGGGACCCCATGGGCAACAAGCCGAGTTTACTTCTCAGGCATTATGCTATAAGTGCATAATTGGATTTACTATTAACATAATCGGACAGCGCGCGTGTTTGACTTGGATATTCCCCTGTGAGCTGCACTGCTCCTCTTATAGGAGGAGATGGTGAACGTACACCCAGGGTCCCAGGAGCTGCTCTTTGTCTGCCCGACTTCAGCCAAAGTGTTGGAGGAGGTTGTATACACGGCTTAAGGAAGAAAAATAAACCTCTAGAAGATGGAGAAATTTCTACACCTTGATTACAGTTTTCCTGATGATTTGCAGCCTTGATTGCTTGAAAGAAATATCTGTTGCAAAGGTGAGAAGCAGTGAACAAGAGGTGATTCAGCGTGAGGTTTATTATTTCCTGTTGCAAAGTGGGAACTGGACCTGGAGGATGGAGCAGGACAGGAGGAGCGAAACAGCACAAACGTGGCCTCGGTGTGTGGGGTGAATCCTCATGTTTTGTTTCTGTAAATACCCAGCACCACACACACACACAGCCTGAACCCACACACACACACACAGCATCCATATTAGATGCACCCGCTAGTTACTTCTTAATTAACACCTACTGCAGCCATAATAATAGAATCGTTTTCCCCCCTTTCTGAAATCCCTTTGAAATTACGCAGGATTAAGGAAAGTTGGTTGCTAAATTGGTGTGTGCATCTGTAATTTAATTGCATCTGAGGCTATTAATTAATAAGGTGCCTCCTTTAATAGTTAATGTATAATTGCTATTAATTAACAGCCGGTTCTTGATAAAGTGTCACCAAAATCAAACAAAAACAATTAGCTTTTTGAGGTAAGTGTCTTTTAAAAGCCTCATTATTAGTACTGGAGGTAATATACAGTAGTTAGAATGATAAAGAAGGCAGTGTAGATTTTAATTTGGATGTGGAGAGAGGGAAAAAAACACATCCATAAGGGAATTACTATGTGGTAATTATGGGATAAGCTCATTGTAACATGATAAATAATGCTGTGAATCTGTCCCCTCCAGTTAGGTTGTCTCCTCGTTTTTTTTTTTTTTATTAGGGTGGACTTTAAATCTTGTAACAATGTGTTCCTCAAGACTGAATATTATGGATTACAGCTTTTAAGGCAACAGTGTATTTTTGGTGACTTGGGTTTGTGTAGCTAAAGATCTGTGTTTCTTGTAAATCTTCGCTGATGAGAGCGGTGGTGTTTAGCTTCTCCTTGATGGCGGTGTCACACGGACTAAACATAACAAGCAATAACTTAGACAACAGGCCCCGAGCGTGACCGATATTTTACATACATGGTGTGACTAGCGCCATTTGTGTTTGAACTAACATCGCCCGCAGGAGAAATAGCACCAAAACAATACGTTAGCTTTGTTCTTCCTATCGGGTATAAATCAGCCGGTTGTGGTTTTTAGCCGAGATTTACAAGCGGCGCGAAATGGATTGGGTGCCAGGTGGAAGGGGCGTAAATATACATCTGGAGCACAGAACTTTAAACAAACCCGACTATTATTTGCCGTATTACCGTGAATACAAATGACAGCGTGACCTCAATTTTCTGCACTGTGTGAGGGAGTAGAGGGACCCGATGGTTGAAGTGCTGCTCCATCCCCAAGTGCTTGTTTGGTCTCAGTTTCACTCCTATCACAGCGTCGACAATCACGCCGTTTAGTATGGAATTGGTAGAAATAATATCCAGGGTCTCTGTCCACGGGCAACTCATTTTCCCCCTCGCAATATGGTCTGTTGATAGAAATGCATCTACACATGTTTTAGCGTTTCTTTAATGAGGCATCAGCAGCAGAGAGGAACCTGCAGAGCAACAAACACTTAGCCCGGGAAGTCGTTTTCACCTCGGTTCACAGTGGAGAGACGCTCCGATCCGCCCGCTAAACAATTACAGCATATTAGCTACTTGTCAGTCAGACCTTTTGGAGACGATACATCTCCATTTATTTCCTCTCTACATTTCCTCCCTGCGCTCACTCGCTCGCCTTCTTCTGCTCTCCTTTCCCCAGACAGGCAGGGATGTGCAGGGAGTCCACAGGGAGCTGTGGAATATTTCACTCCGCCAGCGAGGCACCCGGTGGGAATAGGGGTTGAAACTGTGTGAGTATGTATCTCATTAGTTCAGTTATGTAATTTGGAGCACTGATAATCCTCCAGGACTGCCAAGTTGCGCACCTCAGAAACAAGAGTCTGAGTCGTCAACATGCAGCCAAGTACAGACTAAGCTGCTAATTGCTGGGTGTGGTAATGTGACTGGTAATGTAAGCTATAGCCCTCTGTGGTATTACGGGTAAACACTGCGGTGCGACGGGTGAATGACGTATTTGAACACCTGCTGAGATCATTTTTAACGTGGGCAACGCAACTGATAGTTTGTTATAAATCCAAACATGTCACAGAGAAGACGCTGGATGTTCAGATTTTTGTATCAACAATAGATCAAAGGATTTAAGTGGTCACAAGCAAACCACAGATTAACGTCACGTGACTCTGAAGTTCCCTGAAGTTTTTAACATGATTCTTCAGTGTTTGGATTCAGTCTAACCATCCTCATCAGACTGATTTACAACTCCAGCAGGAATGTTAAAGCCTGATATGTAACAATGTCCCAAACTGTAATAAAAAAAATTTAATAAAACCCGAAATGTGACAACGTAACAGGATGCTGAGCCCAAAAGTAAAAACTTCACCCAAAATGTAACAACTTCTAACATTTTAGGTCCATTATTACATTTTGGGTTTTATTACTTTTTTTTTAATAATAATTCAGGACATTGTTTCATATCAGGCTCTAACAAGTCAGCTGCTTCTAGTATAAAAACTGTGATGAACCCACTTCACCACACAGCTCTGACCAGGAGAAAGACACAGGTTCCCACCAGAGGAGCTACAGACAGAAAACAGCAAGAAAGGAAAATGAATGTTGGACTTACATTAGTCAGTGGCCAGGGAGACAATGTCGCTGCATATATAATATGTCAGTCTAGTGATTACAGTTTGTTCTGCTTGTTGCTCGTGGTCCAAAAATCAACTAATGCAGCTGTAATCATCAGATAAGATAAACATGTTTATAATGTGAGTGTAACCAATCAAATGTCTTTAAAATATTTTCCTTTAGGATGATCACAAATATCTCCAACCTTCACCAAACCTACCAAAGAGCTAATATGTCACTGAAGGTTACACCTTTATCATTCTTTATAGTGCAAATGTTTTGATGACCTCAAAGTGAAGCTCCACCCACTTTCAGCATGAACCGAGGTCTAATCAGCCAGAATTGAAAACACGTGTGTGTGTGTGTGTTTGTGTGTGTGTGTGCATGCAGGGCCTTTAAATAAATAGTTCAGTCAGTCAACTTTAACCCGGTGCCACTCGATCGTGGTCTGCTGCACCCGGAGCTGCTGGTTCCCTCCCTGGCCGCTAATCAGTGACTGATGTGCAGCCGGGGCTCCAGGTGAACGCAATTAACAAGCTGGCAGCACTGATGTGGAATCTGAGGAACCGTGTGCAAATCAAAGACCTCTACGTTTTACCCAAATCTTAACCCTGACCTTAAAGACACAATGAGTACAGAATCTTTTATAATTGTAACTCATTATTCAAAAGACATGCATTTATGTTTGCTGAAAAACTACATGCTGCGTTCTTTGTCATTTCAATGCATGCCTGGATTTTTGTAAACTACCCATAGGGGGTATAAAATTGGAAATTTTGTAATTCAGTACAAAATTAGTGCACAGGGAAAGTATGCATCGAATTTCTTTACTTCTTTGTTTTACGCTATTGTCACGTAATCACAGTTTTCATGCAAATTGTGTTGCTCACACATGCTACTGTGGCCTTTAGATACATTTAGAAACAGCAGGTATACATGCTAGTTAATGTAAACAGAGTGGGTGGAGGAGCTTTTATTCTGAAAAATTAAAAGCGTGGGAAATAAATAGTGGCTACGTTTCCATGGAAACACTTGTAATCAGAATAAATGAAATCTTCCAATGTGCCGCATTAGGGATGGATGTTGGTTCATGTCGATCCTCATTCAGATCTGCATCCATGGAAACACTTGATCTGATCACCTGTCCCCATTTCGGCTGTTTATGTCTTACTGTGCATGTGTGCCCCACGTGACATGACGTCTTTGTGGTTCCTCGTTTTCAGAGCGGGCGGTACGAAACATGGCGGGAGCAAAACAAATAAAATAATAAACAAATAAAGAAACTATTAATGACAGACACGAGTGAGTAAAGCAATCAGATATTTTTTCTCATATTGTATGAGTTGAAAAGTGAGTGATCTGACAGTGTACTTTCACGGTGGTTTGTTTACAAATGGATGGAGAATTTCTTCTTCTATGGTAAATGGTCGGTAGATATAACCGGTCAGAAAATTTGTACTCAGATCGGATTCTGTCTTCCATGTGCACGGAGACTTTTAATCTGAAAGAATTTTATCTGATTGTGAAAAAATTGTGAACGCAGCTAGTGTCAGGATTGTGAAATTCTTGACATTGCCCATATCTCCGATCAAACATGGCGGAGAGGCAGTTCTCAGTTATGGCACCTTTAAGCTGCAGCCTGGACAAATCACTGTGGTCAGCCGGGATGGTTCAGCGGCTGAGCAGGTGAAGGCTTCAACACTTGACCCTCTTCTCGGGATCATCGCCGGGGCCTCAACCTCAACCCAACCTGGAGCAAGGGAGAGAAGAAGGGCAGCAAAAGGTGTCAGTATCATGTAGCGTGACATGCCATGTCCAATAACAACGAACAACATAACATCATTTAACCTTTACAACACACGTATTGATCCATCTGGCCGTTATCACGCCGCCATCGCAGCTCAGGGCTCGGCTCAGCTCAGCTTCAGGGGGCCGTTTGAATCCACCCTGCAATATTACCGGGAGACAAAGAGATCCAGCCCTTCTGTTTTTTTAACCCTGTCCTTGGACCATCCTTCTCCCCAGATCACTTTGTCTGCACAACAGTGGGAAGATGTGTCACTGGCTGTTTCCCTGCGACGACTAAATATACAATGGGAGGTATGAGATATAATCTTGGCACACCGGAGTAGAATGATTAAGAAAAAACACCCACACAATCCCCTTGATGATTTTCCAGTGATGCAAAGAGAGTCTCCACACTCATTCTGAACATGCAAAGATGTGTTTTTTTTAGAAGGGAAGATATGATTCACAATAACTCAATCAAGGTTGTTTTTTTTTTTTTGTCTTTATTAAAATATTCCCATAATAGATACAGCTTCAAAGCGCATATTAATGAACACGCTCATTGATATTCACCTGTTTAAACATGCATTCTGGATTAAACAGAAAGTAGAGCAAGAAACAGTGAATTACTTTGAAGTATAGCATCATAATATAGGCTGCAGCTGAGAGGAGTTGACTCCCTGCCTCAGGAGACGTGCACCCAGATGGATTCACATACACCCAGATGGCCCGAGTTGTCAGTCTGTTCTGTCGAAAGCTGTTGCACAGTTCACCTTATTGGGAGTTTCTTTCACTTGTAGGCTGAGAATCGGGAGCTCTGTACAACATGTGAACGCTTTGTCGTCGCGGTTGTACAGTAGCTTATAGTCCTGACTGTAATTATCAAAGGCAGATACTGTTAATGAAGAACTTTGATTGCACTGATACCCACAGCTGCAGCAGATACTACAGTGAGAATTAACATTGTCCTATAATGACTGACAGCTTGCTAAGTCCCTCCCCCGGAACAGTTATTATCCAATCATAGCTTAGAAAATCAATCTGGATTTTTTCCAATGTAGCTGAAGTTAATTGTTCCTCTCAGTGATCTGGTGGCAAATCTGAAAAAAAAAAAAAGAATCATAATCAACCCTTTAACACCTGAGCCTGCAAATTTCCACCTGGACTTTTTATGCTGATTTTGATTTCAAATTTAACATACAAAATCTAACATTCATGTGCAGTTGCAGTGTTTGTTTTTTTTTTTCAACTCTAAAATCAAAATCTGTTTTTCTGCTACTCCTGTTTCATCGTCACTGTTACTACACTCTAACAATACATAGTATATTGTAAATCACCTACTCTGTCGGCTTCTGGGAGAGGTGGGAGTGAATTTACCGTAATGACACCATATTAACAACATCTCAGCTTTCAGGAACTGTTGGAATTTTTTTGATTGCACAAGCTGTCACATAATTACGGTAATCCAAAGACGCATGTGCAGACCTGTTGCCGACGACATGCTGGGAACTAAAAGGTTAAATAGACATCAGGCTTCAAAACGAGGAAGACTTAGTGGTGTGGTGAATTTGATTGACAGGTCTGGTCTCCAATGAGATCGTCACTGAAGTTCAGCATCACACACATTAAACAGTGTTTAGGGTTAGACCTCACTCCTCCCTTTATATCCAAATATGGTCACTTTTGGTTCCAAACAACCAACACGGCGATGTTCAAATACCAAACTCCTGGCTTCAAAACCAACAGGTGATGTTAGCTTTGTATATTCTGTGTACAGTCTACAGGTGATGCCCTCTGACAGTCTGCTGTATCCCATCCCCCCCCCCAAAAAAAGATAAATAAAACTGAAAAATCCCCGTTAATAATGGGTGGATGACGGGGTTTAGTATATAGAAACTATGCAGCTGGATTATACCTGGAAGGAGATTTGTGCTCCCCGAGTGCTTTCTAGTTCAGAAAACTTTAGAAGTTTTACCGTATTTTCCGGAATATAAGCCGCTACTTTTTTCCAATGCTTTGGACTCTGCAGCGTAAACACCGGTGTGGCTCATGTATCAGCAGCACGAAGCTCGTTAGCTTTTTACAAGCTAGCAAGCTCCGTGCCGCCGATACATTTAGCCTCGTCACATCAGACCCGGTCAGAGTGGACCACATGAAACTGTTTGAATAAATTCAATAGCGGCTTATAGACAGGTGCGCTCAATAGTCCAGAAAATACGATACTTCCACAGACTTTCAGCTACAGATTCTTTCATTCAAACTTTAACCGCTCACAAAGCTTTGAACCATCCCACTTACATTCAGATTTTCATTATCTTTTACCCTGTGTGTTCACTTACTTTTGGACTTTCTAGTGATTTTTGATCAGTTTAAATATTGAACCCAAGCCCAGCGACATCAAGGTGTCGCTGTGTGATTAACCAGGTGTGTTTGTTTGGGTTTGCTCATTAAAATTAACCCCAAGTGTTAATGATGTCAGATGTGGTGTGCGATTCAAAACATAACGTGATGTAATCGACTCCCTCGGAGACCGACTGAATCCCACACTGAAATATCTGGGCTCCAAATCAGCCTCGTGCAGCACTTTCCAAACCTCTGTTTCATGTTTCCACAAACGACGGATTAAGATTCATCCACACACCAAAATAATCGTTCTGCTTCAGGCAAGTCAGCAACATCAACGGCTTATTTTCTGAGGGTTTCACTGTTTTTCTTTCCTCTTTATTTGTCCAGAGGTGAGACGCCAGTCACAGCTGATTAGATCTAAATTGTTGGACCCAAGAAAAACCTGCCTGAACCCGGTTCTGTTATTTCTCAATAAGTGAGAAAGTTGATCTGAACAGAGAGAGGAGACGAACCAAGAGAGAAAAAGACAGAAAAGAGAAAGTAGGAAATGCATTTCCTGAGAAAAAGGCGTGTGATGCAGAAATAATTTAACTAAAAATTACTTAAAATGCTTAAAAGGTATAAATAGTAGAAGTAGAAAAGCAGAAAAAGTTGTAGAAATACTATAGACGTAGATATAGTTGAAGTAAAATGTAGAAATAACTGAAGACTTTGAAAAAGTATAAGTAGAAAAGCAGTAAAAGTAGAAATAGTAGAAGAAGTACTGAAAGGAGTTGAAGTTCAGAGTTGAAGAGTTGAAGGAGAGATGAAGATTCTCTCATTTCACTTCTAAAATAAAAATTGGTAACAAAAAAAGTAGAATTGAAGTACAACTGTCCTGAAAGAGCTGAACATTTGATAATTGGATGGTTTCTGTAGCTCAGAGGATGAGCAGGGAGATGGAGTCCAGACAGCGCAAAGAAAAAGTCAGATTCATAAGAATAAAGATGAGGATCTGAACAGAGGGAAGAATTCTCAGCTTCACACTAAAGCGACGATCATCTCGGCCCTTGAAGACGATCTGATGTGTATCCAGATACAGGAGCTTCAATAGGTTTTTAATAAGAGATGATTCAATGAGATACGATACGACGATGACGCTCTTCTTTACAACAGTCCAGGTGTCTCACTTTTACACCTAGAGGGAGGAAGATGAAAATATGGCGAACTGGAAATTGTATCAGTGTTGGACGTGGTTTTCCCTCATGACCAACGTTACACTAATGTAGCTCTGGTTTAAGTAACGTGATAGTTCCACATAAACGTGAGAATCTCTCCAGTAAACTGATTAATAACTTCAAAGTCGAGCCATCGTGCGATTCATATCACATTAATATTGATCCACAAGCACGAGCCTCTTAAATGTTTAGACTGATTACTGCTTCATATCAGTTCATCTTTACAGTCCTAATAGAAACCAAATTACATTAGTACAATTTCTTAAATAAGAACCAATATTCAACTGAAAGTCAGGTCACTGATAATTTTCAGGGTCGTGGTATTTTAACAAATAAAATCTGGATCTCAAATACAGGACGGGAAGCACACGTTTCAAAAACACAACATAAAAGTTAAATACTCTTTCATTATATTCAATATATCTTTCAATATTCTTATTCTCAGACCCAGAGGAGAGAGGAGATCGTTTTTTACCTCGACATGTTTCCACTGTCAACTGATGTCTTCTTCAGGAGCGTCAGCTGATCGCTGCTCTGACGTGTCCTTTATGCGTTGTTCTTCCTGGGCGTGGTCAACCTGACAGACTTTGACAGGTCTGTCAGGTTGACCACGCCCCTCGCCGCCCGCCGGTCCCTGGAGGAGAGAGTCCCAGGTGTAGGAGAGCATGAAGCTTCCTCATCCCGGTTGATGGTTCCTTTCCCCGCCTCCTGATCTCGATGGCGTCTCTTATCCAACGTTTGAATTTGTTGTTTTCTTTTCCAATGATTTTTGCGCTGTCCATTGGATCTGGCCTCGCTGTCAACATGTTGTCAGACGCTTCTGAAGAAGGCGACAGCTGATCGCCAAAAAACCAACACTCATTATTCTGTCTTTATCTCTGAACAAAGAACTTAAAAAGTCGAACCTAATAAGAAGACATGATGAACGTTTTTGAGATCCTCCCTCCCTCTTCAGCCATTTTCAGATGGACCAGATCTCTGAGAAGAAGAGTTGACTTTAACTAATGACATCAAAATTACTTGTGGAAAAAATGTATTGACTGAATATTTCAGGATTGAAGATGAGGATTTTTGAATTGAAGTCAGTTGGAGCCAGCATCTAGTGGCTGTTGGTGGTATTACACTTTCCAGGCCCTGAGGCTTGGTCTGTCCTTTAAAGACAGAGCTATGAGAAAGACTCAGTCAGGCAGGAGTTGCATGTACTTCAACAGATGCAGTATAAAACAGTAAACTGACACTGCTTCATGACTGAATACAAGCTCAAATCACCTTGTTTTCTCCTTTTATGTGATACTTTCCTACTTTGTCTTTTAGAAAATTATTCCTGCATTATTCCTCTTTTTTCTACCTTCAGAAACAAACTGGTTCCCGAATTAGGTTTGATTCTTCAAGTCAACATGGTCATACATCTTTCTTTCTCTTTCCCAAACACCACAACATATAATTCATTCTTCCAGCTGGTTCTGTTGCTCTGACTCTTTCTGTACATCATCATCTGTATGTTGAGCTGCTTCTTTACTTTGGGATCCAACATCACGACATGAAAACTGAAAGATAACATGAACAAAAGTGCATTTAATTACAAAAAACTTGGAAAACTAAAGGTGCTGCTACTAGGCCTGTCACGAAAAAAAATTTTGCTGGATGATAAATTGTCCCAGAAATTATTGCGATAATATTGTCATTTTAATACAGTGTTTCAACAAATATAATAATAATGGTATAATAATGCAAGTTGTGGATTTGCCTTTTGTGACAGGTATGTTTTTCCTGGCAATTCATACTGCCGCTCAAACGTTTGTAACATTTGTGGAAATGCCGGCTTTTTGACGGTGTTATAGGACTGCATCTCCTTAGTGATGTAGTGAAGTACAACATCTGTGTGTGTGCACCATTTGGCACTGTCGCCTTTATATTTCGTTTGCTTCATAAACGCCCCAGTGATGGTGGACTCTGCCTCTTTGGTGGAGGTATTTTTCCCCCACACGTCAGCTGTTTCTTTCGGCGTAGAAACCAATTCAATCCGTGTATCATTCATTCAGTCGTTATTCAATTAAGAATCCAAAAACAAAACATTACAAAATGGGTCATTTTCCGTTTTATCCTTTTCAAAATGAAAATATATAAATTCTTTTTTTTTTTTGTTTTCAGTATCCCGTTTGTTAATACAGATCAAATAAGGAAAGTTTAAATACTGGCCACAGGCACAGTTTGATTTTATCCTTTAAATTGTCCGATCTACGTGAAGTTCTCTTGTCTGTGTTTTCACCATAGCACAATAATTTATAATTATACACAAAATAACCACAGATAATTATTTTTGTCTCGTTTTATAACGGTAACAAAAACAGGATCCCTTTGCTCCAGCCTGAACACAGCGCTGCGCTTATCGATCAGCTGATCACACTGATCAGCTGCGCCGTCATTGCATCATCACTGAGCGGCACAGAAACATTTGTATCCGCAAGCCGACAGTCTGCACGGTTATTGTCATAATAACAAGTTTCTACTATGTGGGGAAAACCTACAGTAAAATCTACAGTAACAGGCTTTAGTGCAACGTTAAAATTTTATTTAAAAACGACAACTGAAAAAAACGTGAGCTCTGAGCGTCTGATTGGTCGAACAGCTGATGGAGGTTGTAGCAGAGCTCATATCTCTGAAAACGTCGGAGCAGGTTTTTAACCAGGCTCTAACTTGATGGATTAACAACATTAACAACAACCAAGGCGAGCCGGGTCGCTACCAAAGGCTGGTGCAGGCGCCATCTGTGGTGCGCCAAGTACCTGCCTCCTTGTTAAGGAACCGAGAGGAGTCAGTCGAGACGGATGCAGCGAAGTTAACTCATGATCCAGTGTCTTTGGGAAATGAAAAATTATCGAGCCAAGCAAACTTACCAAGCTCACTTTTAATTATCGTGCACTTAATTGACTTATTGATTATGGCAACAAGCCTAACTGCTACATCCAGGCAGGAACGATCCAGAAACAAGATCCAGAAACATGCACACAAGTGAAACTAAATGTCAACTAAAACGCACAAGGGAAGGGATGAACAAAATAAGACATGAAAAGTATAATTAAAAAAACAAAAGGAGACAAACGTCAGTGGTGTTGCACTTTTTTGCATTTTCACACTGGTTTGAGGTTGCTTTGTGCATTTTTATGAAAGGAGTTGAACATTTTGATATCCAAGTACAAGTTTTACAGGTCATACAGGTATCGAAATAGCTGAAATCCAAGAACATCGTAGACACTAAAAAGAAGAGGAATCGCTGTGGTGTGAATGTTTTCTCAGCACTGAATACCACCGAGGGCCTGCTCTGTGTATTGATCCAGTGTTTCCAACATTTCAATGTGTTTTATAATCTGCCCTCCTCCCACATCTCGAGCTGCAGCCTCCTCACAGCTTCTGGTGGGAAAAAAATGTTTTTAACGTGTCAACAAATTCCTGTCATTGCCGCCACACTGGGTCATGAGTGATGCTGAGTGTTGACTTGTGGTTGCGTTGTTGTTGCCTCAGTGTGTGGACCACACACATACCTGAGGGCTTGCATAGCGGCAGTGGTGTCGGTGTATTAACTGCATGTCTGACTGTTTGTGGTTGTGTGAGAACCACAGGAATGAATCCACTTGTCACTTCACATTATTTCATTTTTTTCTGCGCAACCCAAAACACAACATTTTCGCCGACTCCGTAGTCCTTACACAAACTTCCTGGAGGTTTTGCTTATGCACATCAACATATTTACACAATTATGTCAACTTTTCAGAGAAGTTAATCAAGATGTTTCAAAATCTAACATGAAAATCACAGTAACTGGGGCTTTAAGTAAACATGAGTGGTCATATTTAAGAATAAAAGCTTCGTTGTGAGGAAGTTACCACCGTGAAGACTTCCTCTAACAAGTTGAAAGCTCCTCTCAGTGCGAGGAACCTAGGATTGTAAATATGAAGCAGTTGTCAGTTTAAACCACAGACTGTTTGTAGAATGGATAAAGCTTATGTGACATCACCTGTTGGTAGGAGTATCTGATATGATGATATGAGATTGTGAAGGATTATAACGTGGGGACGATCTCGTAAAGCAGAAAGGTCATGAAATCGTCAATAGGGCGCATTCTGTACATTTAATTCTATGAGGGTGCAGGGACACTTTGGCGCGCCCGACCAACCAATCACAGCATACTACGCTCAGTGCACAGTGGGATCTCCTGTCTTTCTGGTTGGTTGTTTAGCAGTAAGCCCATGGCGGAAAGAGAAAGCGAGCCACAGTTGGTCCTGAAAAAAAACTCTACCTCCATAGTGTGGACTTGGTTTGGCTTTTCGCCGGACGACAAGATGCAAACCGAAGTGATTTGCAAAATTTGCAGAGAGTCGGTTCGTACGTCAGATGGCAACACGACGAACCTGCGGAGACATCACCCAAAACAATCTGCACACCGCAGCCAGAGGCAGCTCCTAATGTCAAGCTTTTATGTTTACGTTCATTGCAATGGTTGATAAAAAAAATTGCACTATTTTAATTAAAACCTGTTCATAAAGTTTCTTTGGCTTAATATTATTATTATTATTTTTAGGGTTTTACATATTTACATACATGTTATATGTTTTATATGTTTAACATAAGGAAAGAATGGTCAAATGTGCAAATTAGGCTAAAAAAAAAATCTTTCTAAAAAAGAATCGTGATTTTAT